>OAMR01001148.1:146135-166009 GCA_900205405.1 Echinochloa crus-galli
ATGTCATATGCATCATGGGTTATTTTATATTGTCACACACACTTGTTGCACATGTTGGATGCTGAGATATAGGGGGAGCTCCTTTTTCTTTTTAATATGTGCATTTGGCGTGTGAGGCCAAATTTTTGATATTCCACTCAAAGCACATGTTAAGGGGGAGCTCATGTTATATCTCAAGTGGTTAGAGCTTTAAATTTCATATCTTTTATAAGCTTTAATCATGTTGTCATCAATCACCAAAAAGGGGGAGATTGAAAGTGCATATAGGCACTTATGTGTTTTGGTGATTTGTATGACAACATGATTAGTGATTTAACTTGTTTGCTTAAGCATATGAGCAGGGTTTTATTGTCAAAGGATATTCATGTAATATATTTGTTGATAAGTAAAGGTGCTCATCATTGGTTTATAGTGTGAAAGCAAACAAGTGGATGTGATCCCATGCAACCAATATAGGAAATGACAAGTTGAGGGATATGACAAATGAGACGTGTGTTGGGCTCATTTGAAGGAAGCTTGTCAAAAGATATTGGGACAATTAAATTGAAGATATTGAATATATTTCTCATAGTTGAAGACATGGATTTCAATGTGGATTTCATGTGGATGCAAGGCAAAGCCAAACTTAAAGTGGCAAGATAGGATGGAAGGGATCAAGCTAGATGGCTAGTGACGAGGTACTAAGTAAAGAGAAGGGCAAGATAGTCTTGTGCCGAGGAACTTTGCTAGGGTGAAGAAGCTAGCATCACGGATTGGTCTCTAGACATTAATCAAGTCTCATCTAGTAAAGCAATGCAGTGCATCCAATCATTGGTGAATTATTTGTTTGAAAGTGGCCTATGGAATTGGCAATGGGAAATTGACCATACACTTGAAGATTCTAAGCCACTAGCTCAAGATGAATTCGCTCAGTAAGAAAAGAAGGATTGCAAGCCCTCAAGTTGAGAATGATCAAGTATGGCGTCAATGAAGACAATGGAGCTCAAGAGGAGATTTTATTTGTTATATGTAATCTTGAGTATAGGTATGCCGTACTATCAAGAGGGATGCAACATTAAGTTGTTTAGACAACCACTAAAAGTGCTCATAGGACAACCCATGTGAGATAGGCTTGGGAGAGAGGTCCTTTTGGACATAGTGTGCTGACAGACCCCAAACCGGTCTGACCGGTTTGGGAAACCGGTCTGACCGGTTTCCAATGGCTATAACGGCTAGTTTGGGATGTGTGGGTATTTATACCCCTTGGCCCTCTCCTTTGAGGGCTGCTGGTTCATTTGGTCTCTTGGGCGTCCAGAATCACTTCAAGCACCAGCAAGCTCTCCCCAAGCAACTCTTTGTGAGTTTTGGTTGTATTTGATCATATCTTTGATTTGGGTTGAGAGAGTGATTGTGTGAGCAATAGAGAGCTAGAGTGAGCTAGCTAACTCAGTGAGGAGTGAATCCATAGCTTGAGCACGTCCGGTGAAGTCTAGCATCTTGTTGAAGCATTTGTTACTCTTGGAGGTGAAGCCTCCTAGACGGCTAGGCGTCGTCGGTGAGCCACCAAGGTTGTGGTGAGCCACGGACAGTTTGTACAGGCGCGGTCTTGCCTCCATCGTGGAAAGGATCGAAGTTAGTGGAACCGAGGAGATAGCTCGACCTTTCGGTCACTAGGGGCTTCCTCAACGGAGACGTAGGATTCACTGTGCTTTTGTGGCAGCTTTAGTAGCAAGCAGTGAATCTGAACTTCGGGAAACAACTCCAAGCGTCTCTCATTGGTTTGCCTCACTTTGTTCAATTCTAGCACATATATTTGCTTCCGCTTCGTTCTACTTGGTTGTGCTTTACTTGTGTGCAGGAGCTTGGTGAACCTGCTAGAAATCATTTACAGAAGCTACTCATCAAGTTTGGTTTGTGCTAGAACTTGTAGAGGGGTTGATTTACGTTTTTGGTGTATCTCAGTCAGAAACCGGTCTGACCGGTTTACCAAACCGGTCTGACCGGTTTGGGTTCTGGCTGTTTATTCTTTTTAGCAGGAAAGGTGCGGAGTATCCGGAGATTTTTGCGGAGTCTCCGCACAGGTCCGGAGTGTCCGGACATTTCTCCGGAGTGTCCGGAGTTTGGCTAACAATTTGTGTTAAGTGTTGAAAATTTTCAGATACACCTATTCACCCCCCCCTCTAGGTGACATCACGGTCCTTTCAACTGGGCCTGGCCCATTTTGTTGCGTCTTTGTCAACGGGTAATAATGGAGGAAGATGTCCTCATCAGCAGTGCAATACAAGCAAAAAGGTCATAAGTACACTACGGAAAGACAAAGGAAGCACCACTTTCAAAAAGAGGATCATGACGCTAGCAAAAGAACAACCACTTATCGTCGAGAATGTCCAATATCAAACAACATACTTGCCACCATGCCCCTTGCACCTCCACACATCGCTCGTAGCTATGCCGCCCTACCGTCGACAAGATGGGGACCAACGATGGGGGAAGCACGCCGGCCCCGACGCGCTGGAAACGATGATCTCCCTCCAAGCTGATGGCAACACCATTAGGTGCATCCGACCTCCATGTACCGGCATCCGAAGCTCAAAAGAGGCGGAATGATGACAGGATGGATAGATACCCAAAATATGATTTGATGACACCACCAACAGGAGTTCGACGACAAAGCAGAGGTGTCAGCAGAGGACAAACCAAATCACAACAGGAGCCAATAACCAGTGCATGCTGAGCCTGAGGAACACCGAGGAAGGAGCACTGAAGGGGAGAAGAGGGGTGGCCACCGCTGGAAATCGTGAAAGAACATTCAAATGACTTTCAAGGCAACGTCCACAAGAAGAAAAATGATGTATAGGACATCATCGTCGTCTATCCTTGTAAAACAAAGGCTGGGTTTTCACCCAAGTACTCCAAGGTTGTGAGAAAAGGGAGCTTTACAAACGATGACTCCAAGGAGGCCTGCGGCACCGGAAGGCGTCGCCATCATCAGCTTGCGGAAGCTGGAGACAGCTTTCACCAATGGCTCCCCAAAACTCACAACTGTGCCCACACCAAGCCAAAAATTGCACAGCAAGTGCTGTGGCAACACCCCGCTGTTTGAGCCCTTAACGGCTCGCGCAAGCAGCAGGACGAAGCGCTTACTCCAAGCACATCAAGAGATGATTCGACGAGCACCCCGGAAGACCCCACAGGAGCCCGTACGAGCACTAGGAATCAACCGCGCTCTCACCAGGAGTAAGAAGATGGTAGCCAGCCTTCATGTAGATCTGGCATTTAAGGTGACACTCAAAGCAGCAGAACACCATTGCCGCTCTCAAGCACCACCGAGGTCGCATGCCAGTCGCAGCATCCCGTCCTGTGAACGGAAGGGACACACCATCGTAGAAGGAGGCCATGCCCTGTTCAGCCCCAAGCCTCCCCCAAGCAGGAGTGGCCAGATCGAGGCTCCAAGCATCTGGATCTATAGGGGAATGTGGACATGGCCACCGATGGCGACACAATGAAGACGGTGACAAGGAGCCGAGGAGAGAGCACTCCACGGCTCCTCAAACAGGAGGCACAAGACCTAGACCTCAAGTGGTTGGATCTACCGTGGAAAGACCAGCAAAGCCTCCCAGGCAACGTGCGGCAGCCAAGGAGAAAAGATACCGGAGGAGGAGAGAGGAAGAGCAGAAACGCATGACCGAACGTATAAGCGACTGCGAGGCTTATTTAATAGTCTTGCATGTCGCATTTAGAAGTTTTAATTTTTTTTGAAACTTTGCATACACAATAGTACTAAGTAGATGTGAATTATACCAAAAATTGAGATTCAAAAAACTTTTGTAAAATTTCATACAATAAAAAAACAAATTTGAGTCACTAGAGGACAAAATTCAGGATGGCTGAAATTTGTGTTTTTCATATGAATTTTTACCAGAAACGCATGACCGAACGTATAAGCGACCGCGGGGCTTATTTAATATTCTTGCATGTCGCACTTATAAGTTTTAAAATTTTTTGAAACGAGAGGAAGAGGGAGGGGAGAGGTGGTGGTGGAGCTGCAGCCTCGCCGGGCTTCCGTTGACCTGCTCGAGCGACGCGGGGGGCGAGCGCCCAAACCGCATTGCTTAATGCGAACTCATCATGAGCTGTAATTTTCATTGGTAGGTTAATTTCGATGGACGTTTCCCAAAGTTCGTATATATCAGTACTTCATTTTAGAGGAAAAACAAGGGGATGGCTCACGCAATCGATCGAATTTGTAGGTGGAGTGACGTCGATGGATGCCTTCCAGCGCGAGTTCTTCCCGTCGGTGCTGAAACACGATGGCAGGAAGCAGAGCAACTACTGCAAGTACGACAACCAGGGCGTGCAGCTCTTCACGTCGTCGCTCTACCTCGCCGGTCTCACGTCCACCCTGTTCGCCTCGTACACCACCCGGCTCCTCGGACGCCGCCTGACTATGATCACGGCAGGCCTCGTCTTCATCATCGGCGTCGTCTTCAACGGCGCCGCGCAGAACCTCGCCATGCTCATTGCCGGCAGGCTCTTGCTCGGCTGTGGCGTCGGCTTCGCCAACCATGCCGTTCCTCTGTTCCTGTCGGAGATCGCGCCGACGAGGATCCGCGGCGGGCTCAACATCCTGTTCCAGCTCAACATCACCTTCGGCATCCTCTTCGCCAACCTCGTCAACTACGGCACCGCCAGGCATGTCCCCCTCCCCCACCCACACGTACGGCCTCGCCTCTTGACCTGTCGGTGACATGCCTTTGTGCATGCGTGTGTGTACCAGGATCAGACCGTGGGGCTGGAGGCTCTCGCTGTCCCTCGCCGGCATCCCGGGCGCGCTGCTCACCGTCGGCGCGCTCCTCGTGGTGGACACGCCCAGCAGCCTCATCGAGCGCGGCCACCTCGAGGAGGGCAAGGCCGCGCTCAAGAAGATCCGTGGCACCAACAATGTGGAGCCAGAGTTCAAGGCGATCGTGGAGGCCAGCCGCATCTCCCGACAGGTGAAGCATCCCTTCCGCAACCTCCTCCGCCGCCGCAACCGCCCCCAGCTCATCGTCGCCGTCCTCTTGCAGGTACCAATCGATCGATCGATTAACCTATGCATGATGGCACCAAATGAATTTGTTCATGCGCGGAGCCGTTTAACATAGGAAAAAGTCCATTTTACAACCTCCAACTATAACAACAGTTCGATTTTCAACCTTAAACTATAAAACCGGATAACAAAAGCCATCCAACTATCAAAACCGCGTAAATTTAGTCCTTAGGATGGTTTCAAAGGTGGTTTTATATTTTGTAAAAGAATTTAAAAAATCTAATTATATCTAAAAGAACTAAAATTAATCCATCTTAAATTAGAAAAATATGAAACCAGTATCAAAAAATTTCTAAAAATGTAACCTATCTATTATTGCTCTATTTGAATCTTAATTATTCAAAAATAATAGGCATAACTATAAGCAACTAAATACTATGGACATAAAAAAATTGATCTGATTAACTGACAAATATAGTGACAATAGACAGGTTACATTTTATAAAACTTTTTATACCCCATTTGTATTTTTTTGACTTAAAATAAATACTTATATTCTTTTAGTTTAAATTTGAATTTAAATTTTAACAAATGGAAAACAACCTTCGAACCACCCTAAGGCTAAATTTGCACAGTTTTACAGTTGGATGTCTTTGTTAAAAGTTTTCTAAAAATGTAACCTATCCATTGTCACTATATTTGTTAGTTAATTGGTTCTATTTAAAAATGTAACCTATCTATTATTGCTCTATTTGAATCTTAATTATTCAAAAATAATAGGCATAACTATAAGCAACTAAATACTATGGACATAAAAAAATTGATCTGATTAACTGACAAATATAGTGACAATAGACAGGTTACATTTTATAAAACTTTTTATACCCATTTGTATTTTTTTGACTTAAAATAAAATACTTATAATTCTTTTAGTTTAAATTTGAATTTAAATTTTAACAAAATGGAAAACAACCTTCGAAACCACCCTAAGGGCTAAATTTGCACAGTTTTTACAGTTGGATGTCTTTGTTATCTGGTATTGTAGTTTAAGGTTGAAAATCGGACTGTTGTGATAATTGAATGTTGTAAAATGAACTTTTTCCTTTAACATATGGGTACAAATGCAATGCAGATATTCCAGCAGCTCACGGGGATGAACGGGATGATGTTCTACGCGCCGGTGCTATTCACCACACTGGGGTTCAGGACCGACGCGGCGCTCTACTCGGTGGTGATCCTCGGGGCGGTGAACGCGCTGTCGACGCTGGTGTCCGTGTACGCGGTGGACCGGGCGGGGCGCCGGATGCTGCTCCTGGAGGGCGGCGTGTACATGCTCCTGTCGCATGTGGCCGTCGCGGTGGTCTTCCGGGCCAAGGTCACCGACGATGCCGACAGCATAGACCGCGCCTGGGCTGTCATGGTGGTCGCCATGGTGGGTGTCTTTGTCTCCGCCTTTGCCTGGTCCTGGGGACCGCTCGGGTGGCTCATGCCAAGCGAGATGTTCCCGCTCGAGGCACGCGCCGTGGGGCAGAGCGTCGCCGTCTCCGCCAACCTGCTCCTCACCTTAGTCATGGCGCAGGTGTTCCTCTCCATGCTCTGCCGTCTCAAGTACACCGTCTTCGTCTTGTTCGCCGTCTGGAACGCCGTCATGTCGCTTTTCGTCCTATTATTCCTTCCAGAGACCAAGAAGGTGCCCATCGAGGAGATGGCCGAGAGGGTGTGGAGGCACCACTGGTTCTGGAAGCGCTTCATGAACGACGACGGCAACAACAACCTCACAACTATTCGTCTGAATGGTTACCAACCATCCAGCAATGTTTTTCTCTCAGCAGAAATCAGCACCAGCCACCAACCACCAACCAGTCAGTAGTGTTTTTCTCTCAAACGAACAGGACGAGCATTGCCAGTAACTAATGGTGTCTTATCTTTACCGACCAAATTAACACCCGTTCTACCACTTTGTCTAACTCCAACCGATTGAGAAAAAAAAATCTTCCTTTTTTATATTTCTGGTTAGGCCTCCATTGGAAACTCCAAACCCTCGATCCCTGTTTTTTCCCGGGGTCGGAAGTCCACAGGTCCTACTCACCGTGATAGATTGCCGCGGTATTTGGAAACAGGCGATGAGGTTCCGCAGTCTAAGGCCAGTCTCAGTGGGGTTTTATTGGAAGTTTTATGACATTAAATGTTAATTTAGAAAGTTTAAGATAAATTAGTACTCATGACAAATGAACATGTTACCCCTCATTAGGCCAGTTCCAGTGCAAGGTTTCATGAGGTTTCATGCACATTAAATAAGGTGCCAACTCAGCATTTTAGATGATGTGGCAAGGAGTTAATAAGGAGAGAGATGAAATGGGTTTCATCTAGATGAAACTCTGTATACACAGTTTCCAACAAGTCCGAGTCTTGCATGCATCGCCTAGGAAACATCAAAATGAAACTTTGCATTGTATGAACCATTTCATCTGTAAATTTATTGTCTCCTTTCTTATGTGGCATTCTTGGAAACATAAAAATGAAATCCCCACTGGGACTAGCCTTAGAACTATGTAAAAAGTAGCATTAACTAACTATTTAATTGGCTCTATGCGTTTCTCTATGCATTTTTGTATTAACTAGCATGAACGCACGTGCGGCACGCACGTTTATTGACGACACATAGCTAGTTGCACGTACGCACGTGTGTATATAGAGCTTTAGCTATTCTCAAATTTAGAGGCACATTATTTTTCGAGTTAGTTGGTCTTTATTTATATGGAGAAAAACTCTTCAATCTTTTGTCTATTAGCAATACAGGATACTTATGTGCACGTGGAGAGTTAGGGGCCCACCTGACCGGAGGCGGGTATGCGCGGGACGTTGGGTGAAAAAAGTTTTACGGAGAATGAACTAAAAGCGCCTGGAACATGCAATTTTTTCTAGCGTTTTTTGTTCTCCCCTCCCACCAAAGCCCGACAGGTGGGTCCTCTGTGAGAGGGTGGGGGTGGGTATTTTGGTGAAAAGTGTTTTCAATTCTCTAAGATCCTTTTAGTATAGAAGATGTGTGCATCCCTACAATCTGAATGAACACTCTTTATGAGACAATTAAATGCTATAATGAACACTTATTTTGAAACAGAGGGAGTATATGAGAGGAGTTTCATCATCGTTAAACTCTTGTGATATAGTTACCTAGTTTCTGTCTAGGTAACAGTGTAGTAAAACTGTGCGTTGAGACTGGCCTAATCTCTTCATTTTCCAAGGTGGAGAAAACCACAACCCACCAGGTCAGACGCGTTTCCCCTCCCTCAGCCGTGACTCATGAGACTCCACCTCCGCAGGCTACAACTCTCTCCCTCCCTTGCACACCTGACTTTGTCTTCCCTCACTGCCCTGGTGGCCTGGCCTCTCTGTCCTTACTCCCATGACCACATCTCGTGCAACACCCATCCATGGAGAATTTTTTTATTTTAACCCCTTTAAAGCTAATATTTTAAAAATAACTCATTCCAAACTAAAATTTCAAGAAATAGCCCTTTTGTCGCGCCACGGCTTTTGACGCGACTCCCGTTGAGTCGCGCCACATGCAATGTCGCGACAGAGTCGCCATGTCGGCACAACGGTCACAAATTACAGATTCGAACTTGGTGCTCCATTATAAATATTTAAAATTATATTTTTATGAAGTTGGACTAGTCCAAAATATTCACCAAAGATCCTACTTTCCAATTTGCATTATCTAGTCCAAAATTGATATATAAAACATTTTAAAATTTTGGCTCAATTTTAAATAATCATCACTGTTTTCAGGACTTAATAATTTCCAAGAAAAGGCTAGAAACAATATAACTTGTTGTTTAAAATTTGATATTGACCCTTAAACATACCAAAACTTCAACTTGATGTCCTTCTATATTGAAGCACATAACTTCTACTAAAACTTTTGTATAAGTTGGAGGTTCAATGGTTAGAAAAATTCTAAAATACCAAGCTCCTAAACATCATTAGTGATTATTATGTGAGATAATAGGAAAATTTGGCCAAGTGTTCTATTTGAAAATTTGGCTTTTCACATATTGTCGGCCGTGGCAGGTTTTCGAACCGTGGTACTATTCAAGAATATAGTTGTCGTTTTATCGAATATTCTAAGGCTCCGTTTGGATGTAGATATTAGAGGGCTTGTCATTGAATTGGTTTCAATACCAAATCAGAGTAGTATTGGTATTGGATGACAATATCAAAGCCATTGTTTGGATGTACATGAATTCGCAAGATGGAATCGAAGGATCTAGTGAATACCGATTCGTGTTTGGACGTTCAATACCATGGCATTAGCAAATTGACCCGCTCGCCGCCCGCCCGCCCGTAGCCTCCCGCTCGCCGTCGCCTTCCCGCTCTCCATCGCCGACCGGAGAAGGAGAGCGCGGCGGAGGCAGAGGGGGAGGAGGCCCTGTCTCCGTCCCCGTCGACGGGCGCCGAGCCGCCGCAGGAGACAGAGATGAGGAGCTCCCGATCCCGGTCGCGGCCGCCCATCAGGGCTCCTTCGCTGCGGCGGCGGTCATCCACATCTCGCCGTCCCGGGGCGGAGCTTCCCCATGCCGCCGGCGAGCGGTCCAGGGCGGAGGGAGAAGGCGGCGACGCAGCTTAGGAAGGAGGGGTGGCTGCCGGTGTCTAGATAGAAGAGAAGGGGCCGCCGGCCTCAAGGAAGAAGAGGGTCCGCCGCCTGCCTCGAGGAAGAAGAGGACCACCGCCGCCGGTCGTTCCTCCATCTAACCGTGGGGACAGGGGAAGGAGCTTGCCGGATCTTGGAGGGGCGCGCCACGAGGGAGCGGCCATCGGTGGGGAGCTCGCCGGAGGGGGGGTGGGTGCCGGCAAATGGGAGCGGGAGGGGCCGCGAGGGAGCAGGAGATCCGTGCCGCGAGGGAGACGGTGGAGAGGGCGAATGCCGCCCAATACCGAAGCTGCTCCCTCTGAATCGATGGAAGGCACGCGGAAGGGAAAGGAATGCCACGGGGTATTCACTGCCATTTCCATTTCCCAATTCTATGACCATCCAAACGCTGGAATTAGAGCCCCCGAATGCCAATGCCAATTCTGGGTCTCCAATCCATACATCCAAACGGGGGCTAAGCCAATTCTAAGCCAATAGCCCTTTCAATTGAAATTTAGGAGGTGACCCACATCGATATAAACTAAACAATCACAAATGATCCCAATAAGTAGATTCAAAAATCACAGTTCGCAAGTATATTGGACACACAGAATCAATGTCGTGCCTTTCTTGTTAATGGTATTAACCAATGTTACAAAATCTATCTTGTGAGTAGCACATGAACATTGAGGAGAACCTACGAGCTCGTTGGCACTTGCATCGAGTCATGCTGCCTAGAAACTACAATCCTACGAGCTCGATCCGTATCATCTTCACTCGCCGTCGTTCAACCGGGAACGCACCGCCTGCATCCTCGTCCGAGTCACGGCGTACTGGAACGCGATGCCCAGCTCCTGCAAGTCCTCCGCGTAGATGGTTTCGTCGGGCAGCGCCGTCCTCTCCATCTCGATCACCTCCTGCCGACACTTCTCCCTCGCCCGCGCCATCTCCTCCAACCGCCGCCTCTTCAGAGCCTCCCGAGCCTTGTCGACTGCTTCGGCCACCGACCGCTTCGTCGGCGGCGGCGTGGCACTCTGGACCGGGCGCTTCTCCTGCTGCTTCATCACCGGTTCCGTGCTCTTCTGCGCCGCCGCCGGTGTGGGGTTCGACGTCTTCCTTCCCTTCGCTGCTACCTCCATCGGCGCAGCCGATCGTGGTCGTGCCCCAGTAGCCGAGAGACGCGCGCCGTCCTTGGAGGCGGGGGCCGCGCCGCGGGACAAGAGCAAAGCCTTCCTGTGGAGAACGCGGATGGCGTCGATCTCCGCCCTCATCCGCTGCTGGAGTCGCTGCTGCCCCGACGCGGGGATGACGGGCACCTCGCCGGCGGCAAAGCCCTCCCTGTCCTTGATCTTGCCGTCGAGAGAGCGCTTCTTCGTGGGCGCGGAAGGCACCACGGCGCCGGCACGGCGAGTCGGATCCCGCGCCATCACGCCGTGAGCCGCCGCGGGCGCGAGTGCGGCGACGCCCCACCGCCGGTCGACGAACGCGGCCGCCGCGGCGTCGAAGCCGAGAGCAGCAGGAGGAGCGAGAGTGCACGCCATGGTTTGCTGCAGGGAAGCGAGTAAACACGGCGAGATCTTTAGGGTGAAAGCGGATCGCCGGAGGGAGGAAGGACGAAGGAGATGGAGAAGTGGGACGGGGATGGATAGACCGTAGACGAGTTCGGAGGCGGTGGCTATTTATTTCCCGGCAAGTGGTTCCGACTTCGATTTGAAGCCAGGGTCAGGTGGCGGCGGAAGGACGCGGTTGCGCATTGCGCTGCTGCTCTGCTCCGATCGGATCGACGTCATGTCCGATCCATCGGAAGCCATTCGGACTCGAAGCTGTTATGGAGCGAGCACCGGAAAAGTAACCGCCACGGCACCAAGAAATTTCACCGCTAGTAGATGAATGATGCCAAGCAGACACAGTAAACTGGAGAAACTACCACGAGTGTAATTACCATTTTTCAATCGGGCTCTGCCAAACAGAGCACAGCAAAGCAGAACAGACTAAACAGAGCCCTGGGCCATGACAAATCGCCAAATTTGGTGCGGGGTGAAACAATTTCAGGCAGTTTTTGCTACGTGTCGATCATTCTGGTTAAAGTTAATGCAGTTATTTGCATGATGCCGTTTCGTTCTAGTGCTATGTCACCTGTGTGTACCAATGGCATTGTTCAAGCATCTAGTTGATTGTATCGAATGTCCTACATCAATTTATGTAGGTTCGGTGCTCTTTGAATCGGGAGGTGCAAACCTGGATCAATGTAAAATTGAATGTATATTGTTTACCAGTTACCAATAAAAAAAATTAGAACTGAATATATACTGTTTCAAGACCAATAAATAATACCAGAAGTGCCACACGTAAGTATCTGGAATGTCAAAATACATAGCAAATCAGATAAACATAAAACATTACCAGTAGCAAACACAGAGATTGCTAAAATACCAAGCACACGTATACAAGCTCTAGCGAATCAAGTTTGCACGTCCAAGATGGGAGATCCATCCTTCTCCATTGAAATGGCTCTATCAAACAAACATACGTTGGTTCAATGGAAGATTTTGCCAAAAAAAAACTTGATCAAAAGTAGAGTAGAATAAAAAATCCCAGTTCACAAGTACGTATATTCAACGTGCAGAATCAATACAATGGCTTTCTTGTCAAGTATTAATCAATGTCAAAATATTTAGTCACTTGCATTAGGCCATGTTGCCCAATAAATTCTACCAAGCTGTCGAGCTCCATGCCTCCATATCATCTTCACTCGCCGCCGTTCAGCTGGGAACGCGAGACGCGACGAGCCACTTCACTCGCCGCCGTTCAGCCGGGAACGCGCTGCCTGGCTCCTCGTCCGAGTCACGGCGTACTGGAACGCGATGCCGAGCTCCTTCAAGTCCTCCGCGTAGATTGTCTCGTCGGGCAGCGCCGTCCTCTCCATCTCGAGCACCTCCTGCCGGCACTTCTCCCTCGCCTGCGCCATCTCCTCCAACCGCCGCCTCTTCAGAACCTCCCGAGCCTTGTCGACCAACTGCTTCGTCGGCGGCGGCGGCGGCGTGGCGCGCTGGACCGGGCGCTTCTCCTGCTGCTGCTTCATCACCGGCTCCGTGCTCTTCGGCGCCGCCACCGGTGCGAGCTTTGACGGGGACGTCTTGACTCTCTTCGCTGCTGCGACCTCCATCGGCGCCTCCGATCGTGATCCGGCAGCCGAAACCCTCGCGCCCTCGCCCTCGCCCGCGCCGCCTCTGCCGCCGGCGCCACGGCACAGGAGCACCGCCTTCCTGTGGAGACCGCGGATGGCGTCGAGCTCCGCCCTCATCCGCTCCTGAAGCAGGCGCTGTTGCCCCGGTGCAGGCACGACGGACCGCTCGCCGGCGGCGAAGGCCTTCCTGACCCCGATCTTGCCGTCGAAGTCGTCGCGGGAGCGCTTCTGCGTGGCGCCGACGCCGCGGACCGGCTCCCGTGCCATCACGCCGCGCGCCGCGGGCGCGACCGCGGCGGCCACGCCCCGCCGCCGGTCAAGGAACGCGGCGGCGTCGAAGCCGAGAGCCGCACGGCGAGCGATGCTGCACATGGTTCGCCGGGAGAAAGCGAGCAAAGCGAGCGCTGCTTGTTAGTGCTAGGTCTGAAGCGGATCGGCGGAGGGGAGGAAGGGGAGAACAGGGGAGCGGATGGACGGATGGATCTGCGAGCTTGGAGACGGAGACGGAGGCCGTATTTATGGCGAGACGGTGGCTTCCACCTCCGAGTTCGAGTTGAGTTCGTGTGTCAGCTGGCTGGCAGCGCGGCAGCAGGACGCGTTCGGTTGGGGTCCGAATCCGATCTCCGGAAAAATCGTTCCGAGAAAAGTAATTGCCACGGAATCATGCAGTTGCAGACTGCTGATCACTCCCTACCCAAGCCCTTATCTCTTTCCCAATGCTCTTCAAGCGTGGCTCCAGATCATCGTCGCTGTACCTCACAGCCCATCCATGCGCTACCCCAGGGAAAATCTTGACGAAGTGACTAACCTGTGAAGAAAAATGGAATATTAATTGGAGAATGGCTGTGAAAGGTTTGAAGGTGGACTGAATTGCTTGTTGTACAAATTGGGGAATTCAGAATGTATATCCGAGGCAAATTGTAAAGGGAAGGGGGCAAACGGGCCTCTAGCTAGACTGGTTAGATGGTCTCAGTTTTGTAAAGGGAAGGGGAAAAAATCAGAGTAGTAGTAGGCTGCTCACATGGCGATATGAGCTGCATAATTTTTTATTTGTCGTGCCAGATAAAAGGCTTAATCAATAAATACAAGAGTAAATTGCATTCACGATACAATAACTTGTATGGTTGTATCACTTTGATCTAACAAGTTGAAAAACATACAAACTGGTGCATAAACTTGTCAAGTTTGTGCATGAACAGTCCCATGTACATTAGATAGCGTATTTTGTCATGACAGCAAACCATGGGAACTATAGTGTGGGCTACAAATATTAATATATTTTGACGAAGAGGAGGACTTCTAATCCCCAGATCTGCTACTCCTACGATACATCTAGCTGGTAAATTTGGTCATGATATTTGTATGTTTATGTACGATAAAATATGGAGCTAACATAGGAAAATTTATCTGAAATTCTTGTTCAATGAGACACGCAACCAAAACTACGTGTCACAACATCCTTGTTCACAAAGTCAATTAGTCTACGCCCTAAGAAATGTCAATCATCAGTGCACAACTCTCTAAGCATAGTTATTTAAATAATCAAACAGTAAATGAAAACATACAGACATGTATTAGAAAAATCAGGATATGTAATTTGCTCAACCAATTTTTTATTTTGGCTCTCTACCACCTAAAAATAAATACTCGTGACCTAAATTATAGTCTATGTGGCCTGTCACTATGGTAGAATACGCTATGTTGTGTATTTTTGACCGTGCATACACACACTTGACAAGTTCATGCATCCATTTGCATGGTTTGCAACTTGTTGGATCAAAGTGATACAATCACACAAGTTGTTGTATGGTGAGTGTGATTTACTCTAAATACAATAAAAAGCAGATAATTTCATAATAGAGTCCTTTTACGGTGGTTGGGAGGTACTTCTAGGTACTTCCAGGTACCTCCAGGTACTTCCCTAAATTAAATTCATTACGTAATTTTAATCCCTCAAGGGTAATATGGTCATTTGTCCAGCCAAAAACACCCTCCCCACCGGCCGACCCCCGGCCCGCGCCGGCAAACCGCACGCGGCACGCATCGCATCTAGCACGCATCGGCGCACCCTACGGTCGCCGTCTCCCTCGCCCTCGCACGTTGTCGACGGGCGACAGCCCTACAATTGCCAACCCCTGCCGTACTCCGCCACCCGTATCCTTTGCGCGGGGGTGCCCTAGTCGCGCAGCCATGCTCCGCCGCCACCGCGCCCACAACTTGCCGGTTGTGTTCCACGACCTCAGCAGAAATTCATCAGGCCACAGGACGCAGGTTGGACTCCGCCGCTGTCTCAAATTTCGATTCTTGATATGCCGGTGTTCATCGCAAAGCAATTTGCGCTAGACAGTGACAGAATTGTTACGTGGATATCTAATTTATGTAACGCTCTTGATGGTTGCAGGAGTCCTTGATGGAGATGGTGGATTATGGGTCTTTGATGGAGTACAATCAAATTATTACGACGACGTTCACTAGTGAAGATGAAGGATTTCAGTTTTACAATGCATATGCTCTTGAGAAAGGCTTCAGTGTGAGGAAGGGCTATGTTGAGTGGGACGCTGGCCATAATGACGTGATCCTTAGGAAGTTATATTGCAATCGTGAGGGTTTCCGTGCAGAGAAGTACATAAACACGGAGGGTATGCAGCGCACGCCAAAAGATATAACTCGTGTTGGATGCCCTGCGAGAATTTGTATTGCACGAGATAAGAACACGGGGCGGTGGTTTGTGAAGGATTTCATCGACGGACACAACCATCCTATGGTGCCAAGAGACCTTAGTTGTCTTCTGCCTTCACATCGCACAATCGGCAATGAGCAGAAAGCAGAAATTCTCGAGATGGAGATTGCTGGTGTCTGTAAATGCATGATATACGAAAATCAGGAAATGCAGTACGGTGGGTATGATAAAGTTGGTTACACACAACGGGACTTGTACAACTTCTTGCATCGTGATAAGGTGTTGTCAGTTGCTGCTGGTGATGCTCAAACTGTCCTCAGACACTTTAGAGAGCGTGAACGCAGAGACCCTAAATTTTTTTTAGGAGCAAGACTGATGGGAAAGGACATCTGGTGGCATTGTTCTGGTGCGATGCTCAGTGCCTGCTTGATTATGCAGCATTTGGTGATGTCGTTGTATTTGATAGCACCTACAAAACAAATCGGTACAACGTGCCCCTAGTTCCTTTTGCTGGGGTGAATCATCATCGAAACACTGTTATTTTTTGGTGTTCAATAATTTCTCATGAGGATACAGCCTCGTATGAATGGGTGCTGAGAACATTTGTGGAAGCTAATATTCAGAGGCATCCTATTTCCGTGATCACTGATGGAGACCTTGCTATGCAGAGAGCAGTAAGGAATGTGTGGCCGAACTCAACGCATAGGCTTTGTGGATGGCATATTGAGGTTAACATTGTGCGAAATATTCACAATGACAAAGTGAAGGATGTGTTCAGGGCGTTTCTGTATGACTCTTGCTCCGTAGAAGAGATTGAGAAGAAATGGCTGGCATTCCTGACAGAGTATGAGGTTACAACGGACTCCTGGATTTATGCGATGTATGAGTAGAGGAAAATATGGTGCGCTGCATATCATGTGGGTAAGTGCTATTTAGGAATTAGGAGCAACCAACGGAGTGAGAGCCTCAACGCTAGGCTTCAGATGAAGCTGAATCCTAAAATGACACTGCTAAAAATGGTACAGAGCTATGAGAGATGCCTTGGAAGGACGCGCGTAAATGAGGCCGATAAAGATAAAAATGCCTTGTCATCTGAGCCATTCACAGCTCCAGATGCTCCAATTCTTGAGATAGATGCGAAGAAAAGGTTCACACCTGATGTTTTTAAGAATGTACGGTTCAGCATACCAGCAGCAAACAAGTGTGATCTGATTGAGATCCTAGATTTAGATGATACAGAAGAGTATATTGTCAGCAGGAAGGACAAAGGAGACATCTGTTACTATGTGAAATGTGAGTTGAGCGCAAAGGGCAATTTGGAGGGGATTTCTTTTTCTTGCCTGAAGTTGCAATCCCTTGGCCTCCCCTGCTCACACATGTTCTTTGTATTGGGCTATCGGGGCGAACGCAAGCTTCCAGACTGCTGTGTTTTGGATAGGTGGACAATGCGGGCGAAGAGTGCATTTCCTCCGACAAGGAAGAGCAGCATGTACGAGTATTCCGAAACCCTACAGAGGTTCCGTGAACTACGCAATTTGAGTCACGCTGCATCATTCGCAGCAGCTAATTCAACTGATGGAAGTGAAGATGAAGGATTTGAGTTTTACAATGCATATGCTCTTGAGAAAGGCTTCAGTGTGAGGAAGGCCTATGTTGAGTGGGACCCTAGCCATACTCACGTGATCCTTAGGAAGTTATATTTAGCTCTTAACTCTCCTTTTGTTACCACATTCATTATACTCTGTTTACCATGGCTGTATGGCTAGACATCTTCATGGTGCATAGAATGAACATGAGCTCCTGAATTATTTGTGAAACATATGATGCTGTGAAATGTGGGGATCGATGTGAGACCCTGACAGCGATTATCGTGAGATGCATCGGTCCGACTGGTGGGACAACATTATTGATCACTTTATGTCACAGGTGATCATCACCAGATATGATCATTGTATGACACATGTGGTCACCTGATATGATCACTTTGTGGCACTAGTGATCATCACCGGATATGATTACTTTATGTCACCGGATATGATCACTGTATGGCATATGTGGTCACCGGATAAGATCACTTTATGGCACCAGTGATCATCACCGGATATGATCACTGTATGACACCTATGATCACGGGATATCTCTTGTTTAATAGATAGTCTCATGCACGCAACTCTAAATCATGTGACACTGACGCGTAGGGTTTTATAGACATAAGAGCTAGCATCTGACTCTTGACACGATATTCTAGATGTATAAGCTAGCGGCTGGCTTAACACGTGGGGTTGGCTGGTTCAAGAGATAGCCTTCCTTGGACGGAGGCGGTTTGCCGCCTCGGGTGTCAACGTGGCGCCCGGCGTCCGTCTGGCACTGCTCTGCCTGAGGGACCCGCGCGCCTGGGCGTGCCACCTGTATCCCGGGAGGTCTACAGGGCAAGCCTAAGACCCCGGGGTCACTTTTTTTGGTGAGGAGACGGACCCCGGGGTCACCTGCAGACGACTGACGAAGCGCCAGGCGCCTTATGAGGCGGGGTCTTCTGGGGTCGGGGCCCATATCGACGCGCTGCCACGGCCGCCTGCCGCACGCCTCTCTGTAATCATCATCATGTTCATTTATGGACGATATCACTGTGTCGTGTCAGGCGGCGGCATGATGAGCACATTTGACTGTGGCGCTCAAGGTGGGTTCGTTCACCTCAGAACAGAAGGATCACCCTATGTCCCCGCTGATCGTCACCGGATATGTTCACTTATGATGGGTGATCATCACCGGATAGGATCGTTGTTTGCTCAACGGATATCTGTTGACTAATACACTGTCTAATGCACGCAAATCTAAATCGTGTGCGACTAACGAGTGAGGTTTTTATAGAGATATATGGCGACATCTCGGGGTGCCACCTGTATCCCGGGATGTCTCCGGGGCAGGCTAGGACCCCGTGGGCCATGGCCACCTGCTCACGGCTCACGAAGCGTGAGGCGCTTGAGCGGGCCGATGGGATGGGTCGGGGCCCATATCGAGGCGCTGCCGCGGCCGCCTGCCGCACGCCTCCTCCGTGCCAGCCGGCGTCATAATTAGCAGGGGCAGTCAAGGCGGATTCGTTCTCCTCGAAGGATACCATCCGCGCGCGTGGCACCTCGAAGGCGCCTGCAGTTGGGTCACTGACAGGTGGGCCTCCCTGTAATCAGGCCCACCTGTCAGCGAGTGAACTCATCCCGCGCGTGAGGGACCAGGTCAATTTGGTCCAAAGTTGGACCGGTGGTGGGCCTCACTCGGTAAAATTGCCGCGGGCTCTTCGGAGAACGTGCGTGACGTGCCGGGCGTCGCTACCCATATTCCCTGCCTTCGTCCTCTCTTTCCATCGTGTTCCTCGCCTTCGTCCTCACATTCCATCGCCTTCCTCGCCTTCATCTTCCTCGCGATTGCAACCCCACTCTGTCTCCCACCATGACGCGCAAAGTCCAACATAGCGGATCCCGGGTCCTCGACTTCACCCCGTCCACCGTGACTGCAAAGGCGGCGGACAAAGCAAGGTCCCTGGTCTCCCCGGCATCGTGCTCCGCGCCGGCACGGCCTTCCCCGACTTCCAGAACTCGAGGGAGATCGTGGTCCTCCTTCCCTCCCTGACGGTGGGACTCGTGCCTCCGTTCTCGCCCTTCTTCATGGCGGTGCTCGAGGCCTACAGCATCAATCTGGCGCACCTGCAGCCCAACGCCTTTACGTTCCTGGCAATCTTCGCACACTTTTGCGAAGCCTTCGTCGGGGTCCGGCCGTCGGTGACCATCTTCCGCCACTTCTTCCAGGTGTGCCGGGCAAGGCCGTCGTCACCTGGTGAAGGAGTGGTTCCCATCCCCCGCACGGTGGGCGGGTGCTACTTTCGGGCGTGACCGGGGCGCGATTTCATTATCTTTTATCCCGAAATTGAAGGGGCATGTGTTAACACCAAAAATTGACACCAGGAAGAGGCTGACATGTGGGCCGGAATTGATGAAAAGATAAACATCGTTCAGTCAAAGAAAGCTTATCTTGGAGAACGATTCGGCAAAGGCATTCTGCGGTCGGGAGTCCGTCGCCGATTCGGCAAGGAGTTGCTCTATGGAAAGCATTCGGGGATGCGTGATGACGTGGATTGAATACAAGGAAAGAGCCGATTGATAAAGAATGCGAGATGAATACGGCACTTTGACGTATTTCTTTGGAAATAAACGTTTTGTAACCGTAGTCGATTAGGAATCGTGTCAAGACCAGGGTATAAATATGAACCCATGGTGATTGTAATAAGGGGAACAATCGCACAACAAACCGGCCCCGCGCCACCTTTTCGAGTCCTTTAGTCGTGTCGTCGAGTTCTTCGAGGGGAATCATCGAT
>OAMR01001144.1:0-22502 GCA_900205405.1 Echinochloa crus-galli
AAGCCACACGGTAAAGATAAATACAAGAGACGAAGAAGGTACACAACTTAAATATGAATCTACGAATTAAATACTTAGGGCGTATGGTTTTGCATGTGCTCACCTACGGGCTCGACGGCGGGCGAGTCAGTGACGCTCGACAAAGGTGCAGATGGCGGGGAACGGCGTGCGGCGTCGGGGTCCAAGTCGAAGACGGTGCAAAGGGTCTCTCCCTGTAAAAACAATTTTTTGTCAAATAAAAAATTCGGCAGCACCTCCCCTACACGGGGAGGTTTCTGAAACCACACATCCTGCAAAAAAACATGGCACGAAGGCCGACAACCACATACACAAGAGGCCGACCACGTACAAATGAGGTGAAACTATACAATCTTATCAATGAATCAGAACCTATCAATGCATTTTGTCACATACATTTTGCTAACTATGCTAACTATGCTTTCAAGCCAAATAGCCAAATAGCTACAACATACATTTTGGGAATTAAGACAATGTAACAATGGATAGACGATGGGGAGGGGGAAAGGGCACCTGGAAGAGGCACGCGGCAACCGTGACGGCGAGGAAGGGGATGACGCGCGGCGAGGAAGGGGATGACGCAAGGCGTGGACAGGGCCTAACGGTGGGGCGTGGTGAAGCGGCGTGCGTAGGGGCCCTTCTTGGCCGGTCGGCGGGGCGGCGTCGACAGGTGGGCCACGACGTCGGGGTCGGGCGGCGGCAGCGGCGGGCGGGTCGGCTGGCGTCCGGTCGGCGGGGCGGCGTCCGGGTAGGTGGGCCTACACGGCGGCCGGGCGGCCGGGGCGGACTCCGGTCGGCGGCGGTGGCCGGCCGAGGGTGAGGCGGAGCGGGGCGGCCGGGCCTGCGAGGACGGCTGGGCCGGGGACAGCCGGCCGGGGCCGGGGCCGGGACGGCCGGCCGAGGCGCGGGCTGTCTCTTATACACATCTAGATGTGTATAAGAGACAGGAGTAGAACAGGTGTTAATAGGAAGTTAGAGTTGTGGAGGCATACGTTAGAGTCCAAAGGTTTCAGACTTAGCAGGACTAAGACCGAGTACATGATGTGCGATTTCAGTGGGACTAGATATAAAGATGGAGATGTCAGGCTTGATGGGCAAGTGATGGCCGAGAAAGATACCTTTAGGTATTTAGGATCGATGCTGCAAAAGGATGGTGACATTGATGAAGATGTTAGGCATAGAATTTCAGCCGGTTGGTTGAAATGGCGTCAACGACGCGCCATATCGGAACCCGGGTATGGTGTTAAATGAGCAAGGGCCGGGCCGTCTCCCCCGAGACGCGCCGTGTCGTGGTCTGGGCACGGTGGCAAGTGAGCAAGGACCGGGTCGTCATTTCCTTAGTGGCGCGCTACATCGGCGCCCGGGTGTAGTGAAAAATGAGCAAGGGTCTTTGCACTTCCCTCGACGGGTGCGAAGGGCAAGGAAGCTAGCCGAGCCAACTAGGTTTCGGGTGGGTAGTTGGAACGTAGGGTATCTAACGGGTAAGTTACGAGAGATAGCCGAGGTAGCAATTAGGAGGCGTGTAAATATTCTATGCGTTCAGGAGACTAAAAGAATGGCAGATGCAAGGGTCCATCTCCGCAGCCTGGTGAGTGGTGAGAGCGGGGAGAGGCCACCAAACCAGCCAGCGGCCAGGACCATCCCGGCGCGGTGGCGGGCGCCGGCCTTCAACCGAAGGCTGCGCGAGAATCTCGGGTCCACTGTCACTTTTGCTCCCGTGCATCAGAAAACATCATGCTCATCCACAGGTCAGGATCAAGCCTAGCGGCTTCCTAGCTTGGCCACGACTTTTTCGCTCCGCCTGTCGAACTGGAAACGATAGGACCATTACACGACTGTTCTGTTAGGATCCGGTGTCACTGTAAGGGAAAAGGAGTAACGCGCGCCGCACAAAACTAGCTGCGGGATCAGCCGCAGTTGCAGGCTTCAGCGTCTTGCTTGAGTGCTGGGACACAGGGGACGCCGGCGTCGTGGATGTCGGATGAGTAGTCGCCGGTGAAGTTCCACAGGATGGAGAGGGAGAAAACCCCCAAGGGCCTCGAGCTGGATGTGTAGCTGCCTTCGTACATGTTACCGCTTTTCACCACGACCACCATCTCGGATTTCTCCCTGAGGAGGAGATCGATGACGTGCTCCACGGTTGTTGAAGTAGGCACGCACAGCGGTGGTCCTCTTGACATCGAAAGCAGAGGAGCATCCAGCTGAAAGAAAAAAGGAGAATCAAGTTAGTCAGGAGCGCTGGAAATATCAATTATTATGATGTTTATTGTAGCCTGCTATGATGTTTTACAGTGGTAAGAATCATTCTATACGAATATTATGCACTTTTGCGCAAAAAATAAATATTATGCACTTCCACTCTTTTCTTAGAAAAAGATGCATTTGAGACCTTTTTAGTAGCACAAGTATTGATATCGCCCCTATGATTGACCATAATTACATGAACCATCATGTTAATAGTTATGTCATCTTGTTTTCTTTTTCCTTCATAGAAACAGAAAACTTGTCCAAAATCATTATAGGAAGGCCACTAAGAAACCAACGTGACAAAAAGGGAATCTCTAAACTCTCTGGTTTGTCAAATCATGGTCCCTGTCGCTAAAAACATAATATGATGCTATTACAATTCGTAACTTTTATCAGACTCACATAAAAGAGTGCCAACATCAATTAAATAAATATACTGTGAACATAAATATACCCGGTTGGAAGGTGGTATGGGTTATTTTGACCTAATAGTTGAAGTCTCTTTTGATACAAGAAGTTTGTCATTACGGAGAAATTTAACCGAAAAGCATGGATAGATCAAAGTTTGCACTTGAGTGGTAAAAGTAAAGTGTCCAAATGTTATTGTAGGTGGCTCTTATGAATATCTCACCGCCTCTGCTCTGCCACCGCCTCTCCTGCCTCCTCCACCGGCCAGCAAGCCTCCCTGGAGCTCCCTCTACATCGGGGCACTGAGGTAAGCCCCGCAAATCCTCATACCCACTCAATTTGCAGAGTAAATTTGGGTAATTGATAGATTTCCTTTTGGCCTTTTCTCCTCCTAGTTGTCCTATTAGCCGTGAGCCCGTGACCGGCTGTTGGGCCTCCGCTTTCTTTTCCTTCGGTGGTTTCGCTTTGGAGTTTTTTTCCTGCCAAGTTGTAATTCTAGTCGTTGCAGCGGTGGAGGCCCCCAGCTAGTCTGTTTTTGTTCCTTTGTTCCTGTTTTTTCTCTTCTTAATATAGTTTTGGCAACTCAATCTCTTGCAAGGCTGGCAAATTCGGACCAGACCTTTAACATCAGCAAGGGCTGAGCAAGAGTTACAAGATCTCCTACAAAGATTGGATCAGGTACATCTAAATCAAAGTCAGGACAAGAGAGAGATGAGATTTGGACCTACGAAAGAGTTTAGTGCCAAGACTAGTTATCACATGCTAAATTTTGGGGGAATAACATGCCAGTAGCACCAGCAATTTGGAAATCATTAGCTCCAAACAAATGTAAAATTTTCGCTTGGCTGGCATCCAGAAACCGGTTGAAGACAAAGAAGCTTCTTGTTGCTAGACACATCATCAACAATTCAGACTGTACATATGGTTGTAATGAGGAAGAAACAATCCATCATTTGCTCTTTGGCTGCATCCGTGCAAGACAAATATGGGCAGCCCTACAAATAACGATCCCATCGTTACTGGATATGGACATGACCAGAGCCTTGGCAACAACAAGGAGAAACCTGAACCAAAGAGATTCTTTAGAACTCCCAACTGTTATCATTGCAATAAGTTGGGAAATTTGGTTAGCAAGAAACAGAAAAGTATTTGAGGATGTCATCACACGAACACACATTATCAAAGAAAGATGCATTGAGACTCTAAACTTCTGGAAGCTCAGAAGCAATAATCAGGACAGACGAGACAGCTTAGTGAGCTGGATTCAGAAATGGACACAACAACAACAACAGAGTCTGATGTCAACTAACTGAAGTTCTTCTTTTCTTTACTTTCTTCCACCTTCATTTTACTTCATTTTGGAGTTTGTCAACTGCAATAGGTCTTTTGTTTTAACCTTTCTGTTGTACTATAACCCCCCCTCCTGTTTGTTTCTCTTCTTTGCATCTGCAACATGTATCCTCTGTTGTACTATACTCTTGTGCATTAATGAAAATTTAGGTAGGGGACTCCCCTCCCGATTTCCTCAAAAAAACTCAATCTCTTGCCGTCTTTTCAAAAAAAAAACCCCTAGGTGCAAGGACTCAGGCTGAACCATAGCAGAGAAAAAGGTTGCAAGTCGATCCCAATGTTCATATTTCCTAGATGTTTCGACTTTTGCTTCTATTTGAGGATGTTGGTTTTGCTTTCTGGCACTGTTTAACTTAAAAAATTTGTGTGGTGATGATATCTGAAGTTGTTGGATTTTTTTTAATATTTGATTTCCAACTCGAAACACTGCTGCAACAAAATCCGTCAATTTGCACAAAATCCAGCTGATTATACTGCACAATGAACTTCGGTTAGTATGCACAATGAACTCGGGATAAACCTGTGATCTAAACTGAGAAGCACCAGCCCACCAGGTAGAATTTTAGGTGACTGACAGCACATTTGAAACATGAACAATGAACACCTTAGCAGTTCTAGAACCTCTTTTTTTTTTTATTGAAACGTGTTCTAGAACCTCAATATACTGTTGATCCTAGAGCTTTGCCGTCCCAAAACATTCTTTTATAAACCCCAGTGTAGAAACCTCCTAGGTCCCTCAAACCATATCACCGTGCAGTGGTGTTCACAAATATAGACGAACTGAATTTCGTTGTTTTAGAGATTTGATTTGATCCGCATCAAGAGAGTAGCCAAATGGCAAGCAACAACTATGTTTGCCGTCTGCACATTCTCCATCTAAGGAAACCTTAACTTCACTTCTCCCTCCCTCATTGCTTTAAACATCTCGGATGTAATGCATGTTATCCTTAATGAAAAGTTCAGGTCGGCGTAAGCCTACCGTAGTGTTCCTCGAAAAAAAAATGATGACATCATCAAAGAATAGCTTGCCTACACTGAAGCAGAGTTATGGTGCTTGTTGGGATATCGTACTTGCTAGTGTAGCTCTGCTGTCATCCAGACTCTTGATAGTCTGATGGACATCTGGTGGAGGTTAGATCTGGGAAGCTGTCAGTTGCTGCACTTGAAATCTTAGCTTGCTTAATTTCCTTTTGGCCTTTTCTCCTCCTAGTTGTCCTATTAGCCGTGAGCCCGTGACCGGCTGTTGGGCCTCCGCTTTCTTTTCCTTCGGTGGTTTCGCTTTGGAGTTTTTTTCCTGCCAAGTTGTAATTCTAGTCGTTGCAGCGGTGGAGGCCCCCAGCTAGTCTGTTTTTGTTCCTTTGTTCCTGTTTTTTCTCTTCTTAATATAGTTTTGGCAACTCAATCTCTTGCAAGGCTGGCAAATTCGGACCAGACCTTTAACATCAGCAAGGGCTGAGCAAGAGTTACAAGATCTCCTACAAAGATTGGATCAGGTACATCTAAATCAAAGTCAGGACAAGAGAGAGATGAGATTTGGACCTACGAAAGAGTTTAGTGCCAAGACTAGTTATCACATGCTAAATTTTGGGGGAATAACATGCCAGTAGCACCAGCAATTTGGAAATCATTAGCTCCAAACAAATGTAAAATTTTCGCTTGGCTGGCATCCAGAAACCGGTTGAAGACAAAGAAGCTTCTTGTTGCTAGACACATCATCAACAATTCAGACTGTACATATGGTTGTAATGAGGAAGAAACAATCCATCATTTGCTCTTTGGCTGCATCCGTGCAAGACAAATATGGGCAGCCCTACAAATAACGATCCCATCGTTACTGGATATGGACATGACCAGAGCCTTGGCAACAACAAGGAGAAACCTGAACCAAAGAGATTCTTTAGAACTCCCAACTGTTATCATTGCAATAAGTTGGGAAATTTGGTTAGCAAGAAACAGAAAAGTATTTGAGGATGTCATCACACGAACACACATTATCAAAGAAAGATGCATTGAGACTCTAAACTTCTGGAAGCTCAGAAGCAATAATCAGGACAGACGAGACAGCTTAGTGAGCTGGATTCAGAAATGGACACAACAACAACAACAGAGTCTGATGTCAACTAACTGAAGTTCTTCTTTTCTTTACTTTCTTCCACCTTCATTTTACTTCATTTTGGAGTTTGTCAACTGCAATAGGTCTTTTGTTTTAACCTTTCTGTTGTACTATAACCCCCCCTCCTGTTTGTTTCTCTTCTTTGCATCTGCAACATGTATCCTCTGTTGTACTATACTCTTGTGCATTAATGAAAATTTAGGTAGGGGACTCCCCTCCCGATTTCCTCAAAAAAACTCAATCTCTTGCCGTCTTTTCAAAAAAAAAACCCCTAGGTGCAAGGACTCAGGCTGAACCATAGCAGAGAAAAAGGTTGCAAGTCGATCCCAATGTTCATATTTCCTAGATGTTTCGACTTTTGCTTCTATTTGAGGATGTTGGTTTTGCTTTCTGGCACTGTTTAACTTAAAAAATTTGTGTGGTGATGATATCTGAAGTTGTTGGATTTTTTTTAATATTTGATTTCCAACTCGAAACACTGCTGCAACAAAATCCGTCAATTTGCACAAAATCCAGCTGATTATACTGCACAATGAACTTCGGTTAGTATGCACAATGAACTCGGGATAAACCTGTGATCTAAACTGAGAAGCACCAGCCCACCAGGTAGAATTTTAGGTGACTGACAGCACATTTGAAACATGAACAATGAACACCTTAGCAGTTCTAGAACCTCTTTTTTTTTTTATTGAAACGTGTTCTAGAACCTCAATATACTGTTGATCCTAGAGCTTTGCCGTCCCAAAACATTCTTTTATAAACCCCAGTGTAGAAACCTCCTAGGTCCCTCAAACCATATCACCGTGCAGTGGTGTTCACAAATATAGACGAACTGAATTTCGTTGTTTTAGAGATTTGATTTGATCCGCATCAAGAGAGTAGCCAAATGGCAAGCAACAACTATGTTTGCCGTCTGCACATTCTCCATCTAAGGAAACCTTAACTTCACTTCTCCCTCCCTCATTGCTTTAAACATCTCGGATGTAATGCATGTTATCCTTAATGAAAAGTTCAGGTCGGCGTAAGCCTACCGTAGTGTTCCTCGAAAAAAAAATGATGACATCATCAAAGAATAGCTTGCCTACACTGAAGCAGAGTTATGGTGCTTGTTGGGATATCGTACTTGCTAGTGTAGCTCTGCTGTCATCCAGACTCTTGATAGTCTGATGGACATCTGGTGGAGGTTAGATCTGGGAAGCTGTCAGTTGCTGCACTTGAAATCTTAGCTTGCTTAATTTCCTTTTGGCCTTTTCTCCTCCTAGTTGTCCTATTAGCCGTGAGCCCGTGACCGGCTGTTGGGCCTCCGCTTTCTTTTCCTTCGGTGGTTTCGCTTTGGAGTTTTTTTCCTGCCAAGTTGTAATTCTAGTCGTTGCAGCGGTGGAGGCCCCCAGCTAGTCTGTTTTTGTTCCTTTGTTCCTGTTTTTTCTCTTCTTAATATAGTTTTGGCAACTCAATCTCTTGCAAGGCTGGCAAATTCGGACCAGACCTTTAACATCAGCAAGGGCTGAGCAAGAGTTACAAGATCTCCTACAAAGATTGGATCAGGTACATCTAAATCAAAGTCAGGACAAGAGAGAGATGAGATTTGGACCTACGAAAGAGTTTAGTGCCAAGACTAGTTATCACATGCTAAATTTTGGGGGAATAACATGCCAGTAGCACCAGCAATTTGGAAATCATTAGCTCCAAACAAATGTAAAATTTTCGCTTGGCTGGCATCCAGAAACCGGTTGAAGACAAAGAAGCTTCTTGTTGCTAGACACATCATCAACAATTCAGACTGTACATATGGTTGTAATGAGGAAGAAACAATCCATCATTTGCTCTTTGGCTGCATCCGTGCAAGACAAATATGGGCAGCCCTACAAATAACGATCCCATCGTTACTGGATATGGACATGACCAGAGCCTTGGCAACAACAAGGAGAAACCTGAACCAAAGAGATTCTTTAGAACTCCCAACTGTTATCATTGCAATAAGTTGGGAAATTTGGTTAGCAAGAAACAGAAAAGTATTTGAGGATGTCATCACACGAACACACATTATCAAAGAAAGATGCATTGAGACTCTAAACTTCTGGAAGCTCAGAAGCAATAATCAGGACAGACGAGACAGCTTAGTGAGCTGGATTCAGAAATGGACACAACAACAACAACAGAGTCTGATGTCAACTAACTGAAGTTCTTCTTTTCTTTACTTTCTTCCACCTTCATTTTACTTCATTTTGGAGTTTGTCAACTGCAATAGGTCTTTTGTTTTAACCTTTCTGTTGTACTATAACCCCCCCTCCTGTTTGTTTCTCTTCTTTGCATCTGCAACATGTATCCTCTGTTGTACTATACTCTTGTGCATTAATGAAAATTTAGGTAGGGGACTCCCCTCCCGATTTCCTCAAAAAAACTCAATCTCTTGCCGTCTTTTCAAAAAAAAAACCCCTAGGTGCAAGGACTCAGGCTGAACCATAGCAGAGAAAAAGGTTGCAAGTCGATCCCAATGTTCATATTTCCTAGATGTTTCGACTTTTGCTTCTATTTGAGGATGTTGGTTTTGCTTTCTGGCACTGTTTAACTTAAAAAATTTGTGTGGTGATGATATCTGAAGTTGTTGGATTTTTTTTAATATTTGATTTCCAACTCGAAACACTGCTGCAACAAAATCCGTCAATTTGCACAAAATCCAGCTGATTATACTGCACAATGAACTTCGGTTAGTATGCACAATGAACTCGGGATAAACCTGTGATCTAAACTGAGAAGCACCAGCCCACCAGGTAGAATTTTAGGTGACTGACAGCACATTTGAAACATGAACAATGAACACCTTAGCAGTTCTAGAACCTCTTTTTTTTTTTATTGAAACGTGTTCTAGAACCTCAATATACTGTTGATCCTAGAGCTTTGCCGTCCCAAAACATTCTTTTATAAACCCCAGTGTAGAAACCTCCTAGGTCCCTCAAACCATATCACCGTGCAGTGGTGTTCACAAATATAGACGAACTGAATTTCGTTGTTTTAGAGATTTGATTTGATCCGCATCAAGAGAGTAGCCAAATGGCAAGCAACAACTATGTTTGCCGTCTGCACATTCTCCATCTAAGGAAATTAAACTGGCCTATTTGCCCTAGATGTGTGTTGCGCCCAGACAAGCCCTCGCTAGCTCTGGTGCGCAACATGCCGCCGCCGCCACCGTTGGCAGACGATGAGCACGTCGACCAGGTCCTGCTCGCTCCGGTCAGCAGCGTGCTGCCGCCACCATTGCCAGACGAGCTCGTCGAGGATGTCCTGCTCCGCCTCCCGCCGGACAGCCCGGCAAGCCTCGTCCGCGCCGGCCTCGTCTGCAAGCTCTGGTGCAGCCTCGTCTCCGACCCCATCTTCCGCCTCGCGCCGATTCCGCGAGCTCCACCGATCGTCGCCCCCCATGCTTGGCTTCCTCTACGGGGAAGGCTTCGTGCCCATGTCTGCCAAGCATCCTGCCCCTCCTATGCCGGCCAACCTGGAATGCTACCGTCGGAATCTCACCATGGCCGCGTCCTCCTCCAGACTCCAAGCTACTACCGATCATCCATCAGCATCGTCGTCTGGGACCCGTCACCGACGACCGTCTGGAGCTACCTCAGCCGCCGGCAATCCTACACAGCTCGACCACCGCCGTGCTCTGCACTGTGGCCATCAATGGCGCATGCGACGACCTCCACTGCCATGGCGGACCCTTCATCGTCGTCCACTTGGTCACCATGGGTGACATTGTTTTCTCCTACGTTTACTTGTCCGAGGCCGGAGCTGTCACGATCCTAGGACCGGACGGATAACTGGAGGGGGTCGCCGGCATCACGCACAGCGAAGCGGCTCGGCAGCGCCGGCACAGAAGAAGAAGAGGAGGAGAAGCTCGTGACGGAGGCGAGAGGTTGCAGAGGAGTGTGTTGATAATTCATTGATTGCTTTCCCTCATCCGGCCAACACCAGCATATAGGGTTCATTACATGGGCCAAGCCCAGCACGCCAACGGGCTCATAGGCCCAATACACAATCCCGCCTAGCCTATTACAAGGCCCAAGGCCTCTGGTCATGACATTCTCCCCCCCTTAAGCTACAGCTTGTCCTCAAGCTGTGAAAGCTTGTCCTCCAGCTGTGAAGAATAATCAGTAGATAAGCAATGCTTAGATATAGTAGAGATCTTCAAATTGTTGTCCTTTCTTCAACCCATTCTATCAGGGGTCTTCAATCATCAGGTTGTAGAATTGAACCTTGAAAGTTCTCGTCGCTGATACTTCTTGGAATTCTTGAACTTTAGCTTTCATGATCTGCCACTTGTTGATAGTAGAACTTGGCACTGGATATTGAGAATAATACCATGCAACATGTTTTGTTTGTTGGAAATATGAGTGTAGCCGGCCAAAGAGCAACAAGTGCAATACCATGTTCTCAGGATAATATGGAAGCTGCTGCATTGCTGAATCACTGGTATCGAAGACCAGAACGACTGATGGAATCACTTCTAGAAGCACATTGCATGTTAAACTGCTAGTGGATTCTGCAACTATGTGTTCTAAGGTCAGTCTCAGTGGAGGTTTCATGGGAGTTTCATGGCATTTAATGTGCTGATGTGGCAGAGGAGAGAGAGTGGAGAGTTTCATGGGATGTGAGAGGAGTTTCATCACCATGAAACTCATCTGGCACAGTTACCTAGTTTCTGGTCTAGGTAACTGTGCAATGAAACGCTGCACTGAGACTGGCCTAATGTCAACTCCATGACAAGCACAAGATCTGACCGCAATTCTAGAATAGTACGCTGATGGTTTCCAAAGTCAGTAAGCCACCATTTGAAAAAATTATGGACTGGAGACAACCTGAGTGGTGTCCATGGCAAGTGGTGTTTCAGATGGACAGACACAATATAGCTGAAGAATGTTCCTTCTCCAGTATCCCTTCCACATGCATACTGGAATTCTTGAGCCCTTAGTGGTATGAACTGCAACTTGATGACTAGATCTCGGTACGGGATATGGAGTATAAGACCAGCCATCATGTACTGCTCCTTGAAATTTTGGAAGAGGGCCCCATAAAAATTACCCCGATGCGCTTTTGCCGCTCTGCTTGTTCATGACCAGTTCAAGAATTCTCCAGCTGCAATATTGATGAACTGGTGGTTGCCATGGTAGCTTCCAACATAGACCTTGCATTGCCTTCAGAAATATTTGCTTCACACCATTGGTGCGCAAGACATATGAACTGCAGCCAATTATGTTTAACCACCCATCAACCAAATTGGAAGAACTCAGACCTGATGTCTCCATTTGCTGACTTATAGTTACTAGAATATGTACACACAACTTGCTTGTATAACACATGTTTGTATCACGTCACCGGGTATATCTCCTTGTATGTAGGACAGTTAGCGAGTGGGCTAAGCCTCACCGCTCATGTACATGCAGCACACCTGTAACTTGCCTATATGTAGGCCTTGAGTATGCAATGGAAACTCAGCGGCTTTCCATTCCTTTACATGGTAATCAGAGTGCATATCGTTCCTGAGATCCGATTTTTTCTCGCCCTCCCTCCCTCGCCGTCGCCATGAGCGCTCCGGGCCAGAATTCCTCCTCTTCCGCCGCACTCACCAGCTCTTCTGCTGCCCTCGTCTCTGCTGCTGCCAATGCCGCCGTCGCCGCCGTCCAAACCTCTCACTCCTACTCTGGCGTGCAGATCAAAAACCTTGTGCCTGTCATTCTTGACATGGATTCCACATGTCACCGGCGCTGGAAGAACAATTTCCGTCTTGTTCTCGGGCGCTTCGATCTTCTTCCCCACGTCGACTCCGATGTCCACCGACCCAACGATCCTGCTTGGGTTCAGGCGGACCTCACCGTGGTTCTGTGGATCCACGCCACTCTTGCCGACAACCTCATGGACATGGTGATGATGGACAACCCCACCGCGCGCGCCGTCTGGACTCGGATCGACGGCTTCTTCAATGCCAACAAGCCCAGCCGAGCCGTTCATCTCGAGGCCGAGTTTCACGGCTTGGATCAAGGTGACATGGCCGTCTCTGAATATTGTCACAAACTGCAGAGCCTTGCCGACGCCCTCGCCGACTGCGACGCGCCCGTCGGTGCTCGCGCGCTCGTCCACAAGATGATCGGCGGGCTCGACAAGCGCCGGTTCAGCACCCTCAAGACCGTGCTGCCGACGCTGCCGCAGTTCCCGTCCTTCGTCGAGGCTCGCGCGCATCTGCTTCGCGAGGAGGCATCTCTGCTCAAGGAGAAGCCGCCGTCCACGACCTCCGACACGGCCCTCGTCGCCTCCAACACCGACGCCAACACCTCCGGCGCCACCTCCACCGGCGCCGACCGCAGCAACGCCGACCGCGGCTCCAACACCAACTTTATAAGATTTTCTAGCATTTTATATTGATTTTCTAGTAATTTATAAGATTTTCTAGCATTTTATATTGATTTTCTAGTAATTTATAAGATTTTCTAGCATTTTATATTGATTTTCTAGTAATTTATAAGATTTTCTAGCATTTTATATTGATTTTCTAGTAATTTATAAGATTTTCTAGCATTTTATATTGATTTTCTAGTAATTTATAAGATTTTCTAGCATTTTATATTGATTTTCTAGTAATTTATAAGATTTTCTAGCATTTTATATTGATTTTCTATTAATTTATAAGAGTTTCTATTAATTTATAAGATTTTCTAGCATTTTATATTGATTTTCTAGTAATTTATAAGATTTTCTATTAATTTATAAGATTTTCTAGCATTTTATATTGATTTTCTAGCATTTTATATTGATTTTCTAGCATTTTATATTGATTTTCTAGCATTTTATATTGATTTTCTAGCATTTTATATTGATTTTCTAGCATTTTATATTGATTTTCTAGCATTTTATATTGATTTTCTAGCATTTTATATTGATTTTCTAGCATTTTATATTGATTTTCTAGCATTTTATATTGATTTTCTAGCATTTTATATTGATTTTCTAGCATTTTATATTGATTTTCTAGCATTTTATATTGATTTTCTAGCATTTTATATTGATTTTCTAGCATTTTATATTGATTTTCTAGCATTTTATATTGATTTTCTAGCATTTTATATTGATTTTCTAGCATTTTATATTGATTTTCTAGCATTTTATATTGATTTTCTAGCATTTTATATTGATTTTCTAGCATTTTATATTGATTTTCTAGCATTTTATATTGATTTTCTAGCATTTTATATTGATTTTCTAGCATTTTATATTGATTTTCTAGCATTTTATATTGATTTTCTAGCATTTTATATTGATTTTCTAGCATTTTATATTGATTTTCTAGCATTTTATATTGATTTTCTAGCATTTTATATTGATTTTCTAGCATTTTATATTGATTTTCTAGCATTTTATATTGATTTTCTAGCATTTTATATTGATTTTCTAGCATTTTATATTGATTTTCTAGCATTTTATATTGATTTTCTAGCATTTTATATTGATTTTCTAGCATTTTATATTGATTTTCTAGCATTTTATATTGATTTTCTAGCATTTTATATTGATTTTCTAGCATTTTATATTGATTTTCTAGCATTTTATATTGATTTTCTAGCATTTTATATTGATTTTCTAGCATTTTATATTGATTTTCTAGCATTTTATATTGATTTTCTAGCATTTTATATTGATTTTCTAGCATTTTATATTGATTTTCTAGCATTTTATATTGATTTTCTAGCATTTTATATTGATTTTCTAGCATTTTATATTGATTTTCTAGCATTTTATATTGATTTTCTAGCATTTTATATTGATTTTCTAGCATTTTATATTGATTTTCTAGCATTTTATATTGATTTTCTAGCATTTTATATTGATTTTCTAGCATTTTATATTGATTTTCTAGCATTTTATATTGATTTTCTAGCATTTTATATTGATTTTCTAGCATTTTATATTGATTTTCTAGCATTTTATATTGATTTTCTAGCATTTTATATTGATTTTCTAGCATTTTATATTGATTTTCTAGCATTTTATATTGATTTTCTAGCATTTTATATTGATTTTCTAGCATTTTATATTGATTTTCTAGCATTTTATATTGATTTTCTAGCATTTTATATTGATTTTCTAGCATTTTATATTGATTTTCTAGCATTTTATATTGATTTTCTAGCATTTTATATTGATTTTCTAGCATTTTATATTGATTTTCTAGCATTTTATATTGATTTTCTAGCATTTTATATTGATTTTCTAGCATTTTATATTGATTTTCTAGCATTTTATATTGATTTTCTAGCATTTTATATTGATTTTCTAGCATTTTATATTGATTTTCTAGCATTTTATATTGATTTTCTAGCATTTTATATTGATTTTCTAGCATTTTATATTGATTTTCTAGCATTTTATATTGATTTTCTAGCATTTTATATTGATTTTCTAGCATTTTATATTGATTTTCTAGCATTTTATATTGATTTTCTAGCATTTTATATTGATTTTCTAGCATTTTATATTGATTTTCTAGCATTTTATATTGATTTTCTAGCATTTTATATTGATTTTCTAGCATTTTATATTGATTTTCTAGCATTTTATATTGATTTTCTAGCATTTTATATTGATTTTCTAGCATTTTATATTGATTTTCTAGCATTTTATATTGATTTTCTAGCATTTTATATTGATTTTCTAGCATTTTATATTGATTTTCTAGCATTTTATATTGATTTTCTAGCATTTTATATTGATTTTCTAGCATTTTATATTGATTTTCTAGCATTTTATATTGATTTTCTAGCATTTTATATTGATTTTCTAGCATTTTATATTGATTTTCTAGCATTTTATATTGATTTTCTAGCATTTTATATTGATTTTCTAGCATTTTATATTGATTTTCTAGCATTTTATATTGATTTTCTAGCATTTTATATTGATTTTCTAGCATTTTATATTGATTTTCTAGCATTTTATATTGATTTTCTAGCATTTTATATTGATTTTCTAGCATTTTATATTGATTTTCTAGCATTTTATATTGATTTTCTAGCATTTTATATTGATTTTCTAGCATTTTATATTGATTTTCTAGCATTTTATATTGATTTTCTAGCATTTTATATTGATTTTCTAGCATTTTATATTGATTTTCTAGCATTTTATATTGATTTTCTAGCATTTTATATTGATTTTCTAGCATTTTATATTGATTTTCTAGCATTTTATATTGATTTTCTAGCATTTTATATTGATTTTCTAGCATTTTATATTGATTTTCTAGCATTTTATATTGATTTTCTAGCATTTTATATTGATTTTCTAGCATTTTATATTGATTTTCTAGCATTTTATATTGATTTTCTAGCATTTTATATTGATTTTCTAGCATTTTATATTGATTTTCTAGCATTTTATATTGATTTTCTAGCATTTTATATTGATTTTCTAGCATTTTATATTGATTTTCTAGCATTTTATATTGATTTTCTAGCATTTTATATTGATTTTCTAGCATTTTATATTGATTTTCTAGCATTTTATATTGATTTTCTAGCATTTTATATTGATTTTCTAGCATTTTATATTGATTTTCTAGCATTTTATATTGATTTTCTAGCATTTTATATTGATTTTCTAGCATTTTATATTGATTTTCTAGCATTTTATATTGATTTTCTAGCATTTTATATTGATTTTCTAGCATTTTATATTGATTTTCTAGCATTTTATATTGATTTTCTAGCATTTTATATTGATTTTCTAGCATTTTATATTGATTTTCTAGCATTTTATATTGATTTTCTAGCATTTTATATTGATTTTCTAGCATTTTATATTGATTTTCTAGCATTTTATATTGATTTTCTAGCATTTTATATTGATTTTCTAGCATTTTATATTGATTTTCTAGCATTTTATATTGATTTTCTAGCATTTTATATTGATTTTCTAGCATTTTATATTGATTTTCTAGCATTTTATATTGATTTTCTAGCATTTTATATTGATTTTCTAGCATTTTATATTGATTTTCTAGCATTTTATATTGATTTTCTAGCATTTTATATTGATTTTCTAGCATTTTATATTGATTTTCTAGCATTTTATATTGATTTTCTAGCATTTTATATTGATTTTCTAGCATTTTATATTGATTTTCTAGCATTTTATATTGATTTTCTAGCATTTTATATTGATTTTCTAGCATTTTATATTGATTTTCTAGCATTTTATATTGATTTTCTAGCATTTTATATTGATTTTCTAGCATTTTATATTGATTTTCTAGCATTTTATATTGATTTTCTAGCATTTTATATTGATTTTCTAGCATTTTATATTGATTTTCTAGCATTTTATATTGATTTTCTAGCATTTTATATTGATTTTCTAGCATTTTATATTGATTTTCTAGCATTTTATATTGATTTTCTAGCATTTTATATTGATTTTCTAGCATTTTATATTGATTTTCTAGCATTTTATATTGATTTTCTAGCATTTTATATTGATTTTCTAGCATTTTATATTGATTTTCTAGCATTTTATATTGATTTTCTAGCATTTTATATTGATTTTCTAGCATTTTATATTGATTTTCTAGCATTTTATATTGATTTTCTAGCATTTTATATTGATTTTCTAGTAATTTATAAGATTTTCTATTAATTTATAAGATTTTCTAGCATTTTATATTGATTTTCTAGTAATTTCTAAAACCACATTACTATAAGCCTTACAACTATTCACAAGTCATACAAAACAAAATACTAACTAGCTTGCCTTCTCTCTCCATTTAAAACACAACATGCATGAACACTCTCTCCACCATGAACTCAAGCTCTCTCCTCTCTCTCCTCCAAGAACACAATCTCTCTCTAGCTAGCTTTACTTTGATTCACAAATCCCTCTATTTCTAAATCATAGAAGGATTACAAGCTAAATAAAACATTAGAGAATGAAAGAGTGTACCTTTAGTGCTCCTTAGATGAGTAGATTCTTCACAAATTTTGAAAAAAATTTGGGCAGCACCTCCCCTCCCACGGCCGAGCAGCATGAACACAGCGCCTAAGTGTTCAGCTGGCTCGGGCGGGGGAGGGGAAGCCCCTATATTCAAACACATTAGCACCGGGTCGTGGCAGACCCGGTGCTAATGTTCACCCTTTAGCACCGGGTGCAGCCACGACCCGGTGCTAATGTGCCCGAGGCCTTTAGCACCGGGTCGTGGCTGCACCCGGTGCTAAAGGGTGAACATTAGCACCGGGTCGTGCCACGACCCGGTGCTAATGTGTCCGCCCGGACACACCTCCGCGCCGCCCCCGCTCCTAGCCGTTGGACCCGGTGCTGAAGCCCCATCAGCACCGGGTCCAAAAATGGCCGAGGCGGAGGAGCGGGCGGATGTGAAGGATTCTGGTAGTGAGAGATCGTTCATATCTAACAGTTATTCAGTATGTACTTCAATGGTTGTTGCATGGAAATGCCGAAATCGACATTTTAGTTAACACAGTTTGCAGTCTTACATTGTGACTGATAAATCTTAACTTTCTGGTATCATCATCTGGTTTGGTGAGCCCTGTTTGGACTTTAGAATTCTTCGGAAAAATAACAGAAGAGAAACGGATAGAAAGTTTTGAGTAAACATAAAATGATGATGCATAACTACAGATCAAGTCGAGAAATAGTAAACTTAAGAGAGCTTTCAATCTCCCAAACTCAAACTGATGCCTAGATATAATTTAAATATATGCTATTACATAATGAAATGCTATGGAATGAATCTGCAGGTTACCAACCAATTTATCTCCATAAAATGGACTCCAATTGCCCGAGAAGCTCAAACATATGACAATAGTATACGAGTTTCAGAAAGTTTTGAGACTGTTTCAACAAAAAATATAATACATGATAATAGTACACACATGCTTACAGTAAGCCATGCACGGAACTGCCTCAGCAACTGGCATCCTCTTCCCCGGTAGCAGCTATTTGCCTGTAATCAGAAAGTTATGCAGTAGGTTACCAATTGATAAAGAAATAAAAAATGGAGGAGATGAAGTAGTAAATATCATTTTATTATCAAGTGCAAATGGAGCATTGAAACCCTCTTATAAAAAGATAGTAACACTTTGGGAAAACATGTCAATTGCCCTGTATAGCCACTGATAGCCATATTCTTCCCATTATACAAAAACTCTTTAAACATGCATATATAAGTTGACATGGCCGCAACCATAAACCCAGAAAACATGGATAAATCTCCAAATATAGCAGAACAGTGGGATGTCACACAAAATAAATGCATAGCAAGTAACAAATGAAACGCATAACCAGTCCCCCCAATGAACCCTCAAGCGCATGCTTTTTTTTTTGCCAAGTAGTTTTCACGCAATTAACTAGTTGCTAACATTTATTTCTCATTAACAGGGGCAGCTGGTGCTTGCATTTAATTGAGAAATCAGATAGGTAAACTTGCACTAACTGCAACTGATTGATTGCCCTGAATATCTAAAATTATGTATGGTAACATTAAGCGTTATAGAAGTGCAGTGTTTCAATCCTATATGCTTAATTTTTTTTGTAAAAGGGAAGCTTTATTGATCTTAGTCAATTACATCAACATGATACAATTATATAGGATCCAACCCGGCCACTGCATAACTAAGATGCACACAGCCCATAAAAAAGAAACAAAAAATGAGATCATCATGACCAAAAGATCATATCGCAACAAGCTATCACAAGCGACTTCACCATCATCCGCTTCACCAACCAAAGCAGCTCTTGGACTATGACGTAGGCTCCCGAGACAACGTCTCCAACGAGGAAACGGCACGCGCACGTGCCGGCATTGCAGTGACCCAATCAATTAAGACCAGATCAAAAGTTTTCACCCGAGGGAGTAATTCATCTTAATCCAAACAATGCCTTCACTCAGGTCACTGCCAGGTACAACCAATTAAGGTCAGACCTAGGAATTTCTTCCCGGAACCGGTGAATTAGTAACAATTACCACCACGACATAGTCACACCTGTTGCTTCCTTCTTCTTACCAAGCCAATTCAATGCTTTCATATAGACCAGACCTGACCCACTTCAAATGGCCACGAACTCCAAAAGGAATAATACTAGTTCCTGATTTTCATTGCAAGATTAAGTATGAAATAGTACATGTTGAATAGGGTACATATTGTGGAGTTTAATTACCAGCTCAGCAAAAAGCCCAATAGGGTACATATTAAGAAAAATCACTCATCAAGCTAAAATAATAACATTAAGCGAAACCACTGAAACATCAATCCCACTAATGCTAAAAGAATAATGTCCCAGAACACACTGCATGGTATTTCACCTTGACTAAGAAGACCACTGGCCCCACTTGACTGATAATCATTTGAGCCACCTGCTCTTCTTGATCCATAATCTGTGGATGGCACTCCTATTTCTGCAGAAAATTTGAAGGTGACTTCAATAGGCTGAGAGGAATTTGACTTGACTTTCCCAAACCTTAAAAGAGAACAGATTGAAACCAATAATCCCACTGATGCTAATAAGGAGTTCAGCATTCACTACATGGTATTTCACCTTGTGTGAGAAGACCGTTGGCTCCCCAATTGACTGATAACCTTTTGTGCCACCCACTCTTGATCCATCATTTGTAGATGATACTCCAATTACTGCACCAGTGTCAACTGCCTGAGAGGAATTCGACTTGACTTGCTCACACCCTGAGAAAAAAAAGAATGAAACCAATCCCACTAATGCTATAAGGAGTTGTCCCAGAACACCTGCATGATATTTCACCTTGGCTTGGAAGACCATTGGCCACACTTGACAGAGCACCATTTGAGCCACCCACTCCTGATCCTACATTTGAAGATGACACTCCCATTCCTGCACAAAATTTGAAAGTAGCCTCAACAGGCTGAGAGGAATTTGACTTGACTTGCTGAAGGAAAACAGATTGAACCAATCCCACTAATTCTATTTAAGGAGTTGTCCCAGAACACACTGCATGATATTTCACCTTGTCTGAGAAGTGTGTCGGACATTGGTCCGTCATTTGTAAATGGCACTCTCTTTACTGCATAAAATTTGAAAGTTAGATAAACAAGCTAAGAGGAATTTTACCCGCAAAAAAAAAAGCTAAGAGGAATTTGACTTGACTTGTTCAAACCCAGAAGGAAAACAGATTCAAACCAATTCCACACTAATGCCAATTAAAGAGTTGTCCAAGAACACATTGGACGATATTTCACCTTGATGGAGAAGATCATTGGCTCCACTTGACTGATAATTAATTGAGCAACCTGCTCTAGATCACTCATCATCTGAAGATGGCACTCCTATTACGGATGCACAAATTTTGAAAGTAACATAAACAGGCTGAGGAATTAACTTTTCCAAACTGAGCATTTGTTTTCACATTTAAACAAAGTACAAGGATCAACAGGTTGCCACAAATGGCTAACTAAAAAGGAAAACAACACCAATTTATTATCTACAGGTTGCCACAAGTGTTAATCTCACTTGGTCAATAAGAGATGATGCATGTACTCATAACTCTAGAAGAACACCACTCTTTGTTTAGCATTTTTATTATCAATATCATCATCTCTTATCCAAAAATGAGTTGATGAATGCAACATCGTGAACTTCCACAAATTTTGGATTGGTTGTCAAGACACCAATAAAATCCATAATGGGCACGATTAATGAGTGGTTATAAATATCTAGTAGGAGTAATTTCCAATAGTTATCCAAAGGCAAACCATGCATTTTAAGGGTAGGAGTAATACAACAAGGGGATGTATAATTTTCATACACTCATTGTTCTCGATCAAATTAAAGGTAAGAACCCGCTGCATTGGAATGAGGACAATCACAATCCCCGAATGAAGCTAGTAACCTTGAGTACAGAAGTTCACATACGGAATGATGCTTGGGAAGCCTATTAAGCCCTCATATACCTTCTTGACCTGCTCGGACTTTAGATCAATAGTGAAGATCGCATTTCCAACACTCACGAAAGCGACACCGACACCTTCCGCTATTCCAACCAAACGAGGTGGGACGGTCGAAGCGGGGAGCATCTTCGAGAGATCAATCATGTGGCATAGTAGCCACCCCGTCTCGGTATCGTCCACGGACCATACACAAAGTCTAGACCCCTGCATTACCGCGAATCCCAGCCGTCCATCCTCCATTGTGGTGAGCCCAATCGCCGCCCAGGGAACGATCATCCGGTCACACATCAGAAAAGGCAGCTGTATCACCAAAAACCTCCAGGTGGCCACATCAAGTTTGAGGATTGTGTTTTGGTTCCCAAACTTGAAATGGAGCGCATTTCCCGCAAAGGCGGCACGCTCCTGGACGACAAGGCCATGGCCACCAAGCATGTCCTCAAAAAAGGTTACCTCCCCCCACTGATGAACCTCCGACATGTAGATGCAGGCGATCATCCCCAGGCGTTCGTGGCTGGCGAGGTAGACCACGGTGAAGGGCCCACGGTGGCAGTCGCGGTGGTCGCACGCGCCGCCGGCGGAGCAGAACACGGCGGCCTTCCAGTGCCCGGCGAAGCGCGGCGGCCTGGTCACCCTCGTCCTCTCGCCGGTGATGGGGTTCCAGACGATGAGGCCGAAGGCGTTCCAGCGGCAGGGGTAGGGGCGGAGGAGCACGCGGCCGTGGCAGGCGTCGTGCACGACGAAGCCGCGGTGCTCCTCGGCGGCGACGGGCGGGACGAAGGTGGACGCCGCCGGGACGAAGCGGGTGGTGAAGGCGGCGGCGGGGGCGGCGTTGCCGTTGCCGAAGACCCTGTGGCTGCACAGGATTCCCATCATGCGGGGCGCCGGCAGCGCCGCCGTGGCCGCGGTGTTGGGGACGAGGAGCCTGCTGCTTGAGGCAGTGGCGGCGGCGGCGGCGCGCGCGGGCTCCTCAGCGGGGACGCGGTCGAGGGCCTCCTCGGCGTGCTCGTCGGCCGGAAGCGTTGCCTGCGGCGCCGGCGGCGGGGCCATGCTGCTGGTCGGAGCGCGTGGCGGATGGGGGCGGGCGCCGGAGCTAGGGTTTGGCCTGGTCGGGGGGTAGGTGAAATGCTGCTGCGAGCGAGAGGATAGATCAGATCAGACAGGAGAGAGACCAGCTTTAACACACGGATATTGAAGAGCTCTGACATGTGGGGCCACCGACTTAGCGATTCACTCTTTATTGCCTCTGTGTGTCTGGACACGCGGATGCGGGCTCAACGCGTGCCCTACGTTGAGTACGTCCGCCTTTTGTATTTTTTCACTGTGCTGGTAACAACGAAATTTGGACTTACTATAATGTGATGGAAAGGATTAAATTACACGGAAATATATATATATATATA
>OAMR01001144.1:24109-92908 GCA_900205405.1 Echinochloa crus-galli
GCAGCGAGAAACAAACCTCTCAACATCTCTCTTCATATGAGGCCAAAAAAATGTGAGGCCAAAACATCCCGAGCACGTGCGCCTTCTTTGCCGAGTGTCTCTGACCTGACACTCGGCAAAGGTGCTCTTTGCCGAGTGTCCGTGGCCTGACACTCGGCAAACCGGTGGCCGCCGAAACGGCTACAGACGGCCGCGAACGGCCGGTGGCGTGCGTGTGGTGGCTGACGAGCACGTGCGCCTTCTTTGCCGAGTGTCTCTGACCTGACACTCGCAAAGGTGCTCTTTGCCGAGTGTCGCTGGCCTGACACTCGGCAAAACACCTCTTTGCCGAGTGTCCCGTGTATGCCGAGTGTCTTGCCAATGGCACTCGGCAAAGGCTTTCTTTGCCGAGTGCCCGACAGAATACACTCGGCAAAGGGCTGGACACTCGGCATACGTCGGGTTTCCCGTAGTGTGATATGATTTGCGCCAATCAAACTTGCCCACCGAGCTTTTAATTTGGGCGCAGGCATCTTTTTCTCTCCGGTTTAAACTGTCCTGTATAGGTTTCAGAATTTCTTATGTTTATGGATGAAAGGAGTTGTAGCGTTAGGAATTGTTTTTTGTAACTTCTATATTAATGCTCACGAGACGTGCCACTAAATTGAAATAATTCCTGGAAATTCTACACTCCAACTCCAACCACCATGATCATGATCTCCTGTTAAGAACATCGTCTATGCTATATAGCAGGGGTGACAACGAGGAAAGTATCACACCTACGGGAAACCCGACGTATGCCGAGTGTCCAGCCCTTTGCCGAGTGTATTCTGTCGGGCACTCGGCAAAGAAAGCCTTTGCCGAGTGCCATTGGCAAGACACTCGGCATACACGGGACACTCGGCAAAGAGGTGTTTTGCCGAGTGTCAGGCCAGCGACACTCGGCAAAGAGCACCTTTGCGAGTGTCAGGTCAGAGACACTCGGCAAAGAAGGCGCACGTGCTCGGCCATAGAATTTCCGATAATAAACATTTTCACCTGAGCCAGACAAAATCCGCGTCACCATTGTAGAAGTCTTGGTCCTTCACGCCTACTTTTATCATGCGCCGTTTATTCCTTCTTGATTCTTCCAAATACCAGTCATGGAATCGGCGCATCTTCGTCTGTAGGTTGCTCTTCATTTCAGGAGGGACCATAGGCTCGCCCAGCTTAAACGGCCACTTCAGCGTTGTGTTTACAGGCGCCTCTTCTTCCCCCAGGACTTGCGCTCTGGTTAGTCCAGTCTCGGCCATTACTCGTTGAATGTTAAGCTCGTCCAGAGATGGCAATGGACCCAAGGGACGCTGAGGTTGCTGGCCGTGTTGAGGAACCTTTTTGGATGGGCCCGCCTCCTTTAGAATAACAGAACTTGTAATAGGCTAGTTTTTGTGAGGGTCTTTTATGTTTTATTTTTGCAGAAGATTTATTGTGAAACCCATGTTTACTTGACAACTTTGGCAAATAATGGTTATTTTGTAAACATGTGATGCATAACTAATTGAATTAATGGCAGGTTTTCAACCTTCAAATATCAGGTATGTATGCATCATAATGTTATTATGCTTATCAAACTGATCGATAATGCATCAAACTTCCCTCTTGTTTATTAAAATATAGTAGCTGGGTTATCATTGTGTGAATAAGTATGCCCTGTTAGCCATATAGAATGATAATGAGCTATGTCTGTAACAACATTATTGCACCTGACAGCATGTATGTGCTAAAAAAATAAAGGTTAGTAGAGTACTAGGCATGTAGCACCAACGCAGCTAGGATTATTGTAAGAATTTTTAATTTAGCAATTCACAACCGAGGAAGAAGGCATAGGAAGGTATATAGATGCAGTTTCATGATTTGTTTACTTAACCGAGTCATAGGTACTCAAGTAATTCTCTTTTTTTTTTCCTTTGCCTTTTTCTATATATGTGGATTCTTCTTGAAATATTGTTCATGTTAGGTAAAAATGTGTGCTAAAACCATTTGGACTTTTTTAACATATCAGCACAAACCTTGAAGAAAGTTTGTGCAGTGCTAGTTAGTATGAACCAATAAGCATACAATTATTGATCTACAATGTGCATGATCGTTTGCTGAATAATTTGGACTTGAGTTGCATGAATATTCAGTTATCAGAATGGTGCACTTGGGTCTAGGTTCTCGTCAATTCTTACTTTTGCAGTCTGAATTATGTGTCCTGGCAGCATGTGATAGGGAAACTTTGGAAATGTGAAAAAATGTATTCCAATGAAAGTTAATTGATCTTCACCACATTCAGATATTGTGTCCATAGTTATATATCTGTACATCCGGATGAACATTCTAGTCATATAGTCTTCAAGAATAATCGGTTTGGAAAGTTCTTTCATTTGCACAGTCCATAACATAACTACTGAGCTCTCTCTCTCTTTCCAGCTTCTCATCAATAACTATTGTACTTGTACAATACGGAGCCAAACCATCTATTCTAACTTATAAGAAATTGCTTTATTTGCGTTTGCAGGAGATAATGGTGAGCATTTGGTAAAGATGGTGCAGCTGCGGTGAGGGACATTGAGGATAAATGTTGAAATGTGTGATGAAGACCTTTCCTTCAATCTTAGTTGATAACTTGTGCATGAATTCAAAAATTATTGTTTTTTCAATATTATATATTGAGGTTTTAATTGTAAAATTTCTGGACATATATGTTTGGAGAGATTCTTATAATATGTAAGAAATTTTGGAAATAATATAAAAAAATTCTAAAAATTCCTTGTGATATTAAGTCATTTGTGGATGGAAGGAGAAGAAGTATGTGTCATAAAAAAATCTGACATATATTAAATATAAAAAACAAGTTTTGAGAATAAATTCTTTGTTGCAGAAAATGTTTAATATTACCGAATCATTTTCTATGTTGTTGCCAACAAAATGTTGTTATATTCTTAGTACTTTGTAGTATGGAGTAATACACTAATATCATGCAAGTCCGTAAGGGGGGGGGGGGGGGATATGGATGGCGCATGTACTCGGAGGCGGCGGCGGCGTGGAAAGGAGGAGGACGGCGGCGAGCAGGGGCGCGGCGGCTGTCACACCCGGTTTTAGAAAGAAAGCCAGATGCTAACTATATGTATGCCATGATCAAGTTTCATACATATAGCGACTTCATCAGTGAATAACAAGGACAGTGCACAACGTAAAGAGAGTTACATATTATATTACAGCGGAAGACATAAAGTCTTTAACAAGACGAAAGCGAATAAATAGCAGCGGAACTCCAACTATCTCCACAGGCAGCTGACTGGGGGAACACGTACGCCTAGTACTCCACATCATCTTCATGTAACTCCACAATGTCTTTCCCTTCTGAGCAGCATCCATATGCTTGCATGAATAGAGGTCATGACACATGATTGGTTCTAGGAAAATAACTAAAAAAGGGTGCATTTGTACTACAAAATTGGGTGCATTTGAAATAAAAATTATATTTAAAAAGGCATGACGAAATTTTCAGACAAAAGCTTAAATACATAAAGCAAAAGCAACCCGTATCAAATTTGGGATTCCAATAACAAGAATATCTTGTACAAATCCCAAGAAAAATTAAACAGTAGCTGATTATGCATGTCCAACATGAGGAGATTTTGGAAAATTTCTGAACATTACAGCTAACTTTTCTTTTCCAAGATAATTAAGTACATTGTATTGTTGATTAGTAATTTAGTCATACAAAAACAAAGAAGACATTGCCAGCTCCCAGCTCCACTAACATTTCTCAACAGCTGAAAATTGCTCGATGTATTCCACTCATCACTGAATGAGGTCTGAGATAATTACCAAGAGCAACCAAGAATATGATCTACATAAATAGAGTGGTAATAAGGCAAATAATCTACCAACCATTAAAGTATGACACCTTTGTAACTAAGATGCAGTATTAAGTGCAAGAAAAGTAATAAGTTTACTGTCAAACTGAAATAAAACACTGATGTTTTTGTACCTGCTAGCTTGTGAACCAGGTATTCAGCACACCTCCATTTGCCCCGAACTGGAAAATACATCTAGTCAGCACCAATATAAAGGAATATAATCCATTTTTCTGTACTTAGCAAGATGCAAAAGTAAAATAGAAATACACATGTATGTTTATACCTCTTCATGGATAAGTAGCAGATCACCATGAACCATCTCAAAACTAAACTGTATTGATAGAAAAAATGTTACCATTTTTGTTACCATTGGACATTGGTAATAATAAGAGTGTGAGATACATCCAACACTTCCTGAAATAGCTTGGGATTAGTTTACAATTATTTTTTCAATATTAAGAAGACAACATTTGTCTCATAATTCATTTTCACAAGCCACAATGTCACATGAATACACACATCTTTCTTGAAGGTGGTACCAAACAATATTTCTGACTCGGTCAGCTTACATATGATTTTATCATCTCATTCTTTTCTTCTACTTCTGTACTTATCATGTGAAGTAAGCCATCAAATTAGTCATGCTGTCAAAGACAGCTAAAGAACCTTGAAATATTTCGACACAACTTAGGCCATAATTTAGCCAAACTTTTGAAATTAAGACCAGATATTTGCAGCAGTCTACAGTTATACAGCTAAGTACCAGAATAAAATATAATGCGACCAAGAAGATCATCAATTGAGCACACCCTGGAAATCACAGCTTAGTATATGCACAACCTTATGGAAGGGACATGTCAATTTCACAGCCAGCTGCAAGCTGAATGCTAGTCTCCGACTCTCCGGACATATATTATTGCCATCTTGCAGAAGCAAGCAAGACAGATGTTGGAGCAGTTTCTGCCAGAAATTAAATAAAGTTATTTTATATATTTAATAAGAACTTTAAGCATAATGTTTCTACTGTTGCACACAAGAATTCATGACAAAAATTCTAGAACAATGTGGATCACATTACTAATTGATCTTACAAAGGTCCACCAAAAAAGGAGGTCAGCAATAATGTCAAAGCTGGACCTTAGTATCATGAAGTAATGACTAAAGACTTCAGAGTTATTCCCGAAGCAAGAAATGCACAAATTATCCTAAATCATGGTAAAGAATTCGATTGCAAATATCAGCTTCCGAACTCCATGTTTACTTAAAACTACCAAATAACTGAATCTATAACAGAACTATTGCATTTATCTGTGCTCATCATAAAGTGTTTCAAGAAATAAGAGCAGCTTATTTATTCCAGCAAAGAACTGAGAAATTACCAATGCGAGCCATGTCTGTATATCTCACACCGAGCAGTTCAGTACATACGACTAACAAAATTCAATGGAAAACAATCATATTGAGAAATATACAAACAAAACAATCATACTTGTAATGCTGTAGTTCACTCGATGCGGTGAAAATAGGCCGGAGTATACAGTAAATTAGGTGAAAATAGGCTATAGTTAAACCGTTGTTCGGAGACTTTTCTAGAAACTTGTAATGTGAAGTGTCTACCTAGTGTGGCAGCAAACTGAACTATTAATAACACATCTATCTGAATCATCAGTAATTAGTTTTTCTGCTGACCTCACACATGAAAGAATTAAACCTTACATAAGATCATTCATGAAACTAAACAGAGAGGGTCGTTCCTACCTTCAGGTGTGGATTCGATTAATGACGTGCCCGTGCAGCAAGCATGCCTGAAGAGCTTGGTCCTACGGCGCTGGCGACCTGAGAAGTAGGAAGTGTGAGATGGTCGGCTGCCAGCATAGATCTGATGTTGTGGCTTGATGTTAGAGAGAGAATCATCATTGCGAAAAGAAGAGATATTGGCGGCAGAGAGAAGGATGACGAGATCATTGGGGGGGGGGGAGAGAGAGAGAGAGAGAGAGAGAGAGAGAGAGGCAGGTAGGAAGGGATGGAGATCGATAGCTGTGAGAAGAGGATAGTGGCGCAAGAACACCGCTGGCGCGGTGGCAGATAGAGCGCCGACAAGCAAAAGGAGAATAGATCAGAGAGAGAGAGAGAGAGAGCGGGGGGGGGGATATGGATGGCGCATGTACTCGGAGGCGGCGGCGGCGTGGAAAGGAGGAGGACGGCGGCGAGCAGGGGCGCGGCGGCTGTCACACCCGGTTTTAGAAAGAAAGCCAGATGCTAACTATATGTATGCCATGATCAAGTTTCATACATATAGCGACTTCATCAGTGAATAACAAGGACAGTGCACAACGTAAAGAGAGTTACATATTATATTACAGCGGAAGACATAAAGTCTTTAACAAGACGAAAGCGAATAAATAGCAGCGGAACTCCAACTATCTCCACAGGCAGCTGACTGGGGGAACACGTACGCCTAGTACTCCACATCATCTTCATGTAACTCCACAATGTCTTTCCCTTCTGAGCAGCATCCATTGATATGGAACAAAAATAATTTGGAAATAGCAAGGGTGAACACTCAACAGCCTGCCCAGCTTGATTTTGGCCTGCATCCTGATTCTGCTGCTCGTTGGGCTGTCACACCCGGCCCAGTTTGTATGGCCCAGTAGTGGCCCATGAGTGCGGGATGCACGTGTTTAATTCCACATTGCTAGTTTAGCAAGGGTGGAGGCAACTTATAAGCCTTTGTCTTCCAGCCATAGCACCTTCGGGTTAACCCTTTTACACGAAGCGAGGACGAAAGTGTAAGCAGGGTGCTATGTGTACGCGTGCACGCCCCTCGGGAGGGCTGTGCGAGGCGGCTTTGGAGGGCGGGGTGTTACAGATTCTCATGGTTGTACTGTTTTCCTGGGTGGTCGCTCCATGTTCCATTTAAAAGAGGTGATCTTGCCAAATTAATTAATTATTAAAGGTAGTAGACGGAACATAGAGTAGGGGTTCATTAACCAATCCCAGTTGAGCAAGCTAAGCAAAATCTACCATCAAAATTAATTAAGAAACCCAGCTGCAAGGTATGGTAACAACGACTAGGAAATCCTTAATATATGGGTCCCATCATGATTAAAGAGCATGCAAGCATAGCATAACTAGAAAGTGACGCATACGATTCTTAGGATGAAAACATGATCAAGAATACACTTGCCTTAATTTCCAGAGGATAACTGCTCAGAGTCTTCACAAGCCTCAATCCTTGAATTCCACAGGAAATCCTTATACACCACAATTGTTGCACCTTTCTATTCGCATCACAGGGGCACATACAAGAAAACAATACAATAAAATAAGAAACAGTACATCAAACAATTCTAACATAGCTAAACAGCATCACAAAACTATTCTACTCATTACAAGGAACGCGTGAGCGCAAGAATCGCTAAAATCGGAGTTAAAACGAGAAAGATATGGCTTTTCTAAGGTTCTGGGACTTGCTGGCGAAGTTTTAAAACTTTTAGGGGCTTGTTTGAGAAAACCAGGGACTAAAACATAATTATATAAGAAAACCTGAGGACTAACATGTAAAAGATGAAGGGCTGGGTTTCGGGTGGAAAATTTATAAAACAACATGGGCTTAAGTGTGAAATAAGGGCATATTTGTGAATATTTTTGAATGGCGTTGGACTGAAGACTGATTATAGAAAAGCTCAAGGGCTCTTTTGCAAAAAATGCCCTGGTTGACCGGTACGCGGTCGGTTTGACTTGGGCGAGGGGCTGCTGACCGCCGTTGGATTAAGATCCAACGATCCATAATGGATCGGGCGGGGGACGTCGGCCAGCGGCGGCGGGGACGGCGGCGCTGCCGGTTCCCGCGGCGGAGGATCGCCGGAGCGAGCTCAAGATCGAGCTAGAGGGCTCGGTTTGCGAAGAGGTTTAGTGCTACGGCTTCGGGAGAGAACACTGAGTGCATCCCCGGGGTTCTCGTCGACAGAAAAGCGGCAGGGGCGACGGACGACGGTGATCGGCGGAGCACGGACTCCGATGAGATCGAGCGATGGCGGCGGAGGTGCTACAGGGCACGAGAGTGGGCGAGGAAAGGCTCGGAACATTTGTTACCCTCGCGCGAAACTCCCAGGGGAAAACTCGTCGGCGGATGGACTGCGGCGGCGGAGATCGACGAGCGGCGCACAGAGCTCAGCAAAGGCGGCGGCGCTGCGACTCGGGAGCTAGGGTTGCGGCGCGCGGAAAAAGGAGGTTGGGAGAGCGAGGGCGGCGGCTTTAAAGCACACAGGGGCGGCTCGGGCGGTGCAGGCCCACGCCTAGGCGTGCGTGCCACGGAGTCGGGCTCGGCCGGGGCGCTCGACCGGACACGGAGTCGGGTCCGCGTCTGATTTGGTGAAGGGGACGCCCCCGACAAGCGGGCCCCGGTTGCAGCGAAGGAAGGATAGGGGAGAGAGGAAGGGCCGGCAACGGGCCGAAATGGCAAAAGGGCCGGCGAGGGAGCGCTGGGCTGGAGCGGCGAGGAAGAGGGAATGGGCCGGGGCGGCTAGCTGGGCCGGCTCGGACTGAAAGCAAGGAGAGGGAGACAGGACAGACCAAAGAAAAGTTCAGGGGCCAAAATTGAACTCGACAGAAATGAACTTTCCTAAACTTCAAACAAAAGCGAATTAAATTCGAATTTAAACAGAATTTAAATTGTATTTTGATCCACCAGCATACAAAGAACAATGCATCAGCATGAATGCAACAAAACCTTATTATTGACTAAAATTATTTTATATGATGTTTAAATTGATTATAAAGGCTAGAAATTCCAATTAAATCCTAAAAAAATTATTTGAGCCTTAATAAATCCTAGAAAAATTCAGAATATTGCTAAATAAATTATGTGATGAAATAAACATAGTAGTCGTATACTTCATAGTAAAATAACAGCAGGACCAGATATGGAACAAGCTAGGGTCCAGAACAAACCGGCCATCACATGTTGTTTCAATGTCATATATGTTTTCATGTTTTCAGTTAAAATAAATGGTAAGCATACACACGACTTAAAGTATCAATCCTAGTCATGAAACCAATAAATAATTGTTTGTTTGTGTCAGAACACAACAAGTTCTGTTAACATGAGAGTTGTGGTGGAAAAAAATATATAGCTTGAGTGGTACACACACGGATGGTTAGTCTTACATGTAGAGTAGTGCAAACGTCAGCGGAGTGTGTCCCCCGATCACTATACCCCTTCTCAAGATTCTTTAAAGTGAGGAGATAACCTCAGTTTCTGTACAGGGGGGCTTGGGTGGAAATGTGGAATCATCGCCAGAGGCATGATACTCTGCACCTGAACATCTTGAGCGATGGACACCACCTTCCCAAACTTATGCATCTGAATTAGCATCAGCACCTTTAGTGCAGGATAGCACTTTCTCAACAGGGACATCCAAGTTTTCAGCAGCAGACATTTCCACATCAAGATTGGCGGGATTGTTGTTATTCAAGGCATCTCAGGGCCCATTGCATCATCTGAACCAGCACCACTACCATCTGAATCCCCACCAAGTCCCTTCCATCGATCTTGACGCATCCAATGGGACTGGGTGTAAAGGGCAATTTGGTGGAAAGGCATTTCTGCACAAACACCGGGCTATAAGTGTTTCATTCCTAGATACATCCGTCATTGCCCTTTGTACGTAACTGGATCAATGCCATATATAGAGCTCACGGGCTGCGTAGATGTATAAAGGCCCATATAAAAGCGCTGGAAGGACATGCGCTATTACCGGACCAAGACCCTTATACAAGCGCTGGAGGCCATGGGCTCTGTACAAATTTGACCCAAGCCCAAAGTGTTAATATCGATGATGGTGAATGTGAATGGGCTTGTAGTCCAATGGTAGGGTGGTCCAATGGGATGCTACCCACCAGGGTTCAAATCCTGGTGCTCGCACCTTTTCTTGAGATTTTTCCAGGATTTTCCGGCGCTATGCGTTAAGTGGTAAGCGACGTTCCCGTCGACAACGAGGTGCCAATGGTGACTTCGGGAATCTCCAGATGCCGGGTGCTCAGTTCTTCGGAGGTGCTCATAGGGGTAGGGTTTGCGTACGTGTATTCATAGGGGTGAGTGTGCGTGCATAGGTACAGGTTTAACTGCGTATGATGATTTAAACCGATGGTGTAAATCAATTATCTACTGGCGGCTTGGTCCAAAACTCGTCGTTCACATTATCACCATTAGTGTGTTATTAGCAACATCAGTATACGTCAGATTTTATACCGTCGGCTCATACCAATATGCGTCGCAATAATTATTTCTATCAGTGGGTAGATAAGAAACGATGGTGTAAGGATTCCATTGCTGACGGTTATATTTTGCGTTTATGGTTTCGTCGGATTATATTCTTTGTCCGACAGTATATAGGATTTATACCCTTGTTTTGTTAGCATCGACTGCAAAATATACTTTGGAACCGACGGTACATGCTTTATTTATAGTAGTGCATTCATTCCTCTGTCCCCATTCCGCCAGGCCAATAGCAACATCCTCCTAGACTCGTGCAATGCCTTCCTTAACCACCCTGTCAGGCTCCTCCTATAGGTTCTTCTTTGCCGTGTGCCGCGGGCACACGGCAAATGTGGGGAATCCGGTAGTGTTTCCGACATGCATGCTGCAGCCTGCAGGCCCGACTCTAATTCCCTGTGCAGTCAATTTATTTTAAAAATAATTCCTAAAACTTTCCATAAAATTCTAATTGAAAGGCAGGAGCTAACTTGAAAGTAAGGTCCAGAGTCCCATAGTTTGGTTGTGATATGTCAGCACATTTCATGCATCATGTCCCCCGACACAAAAAAAAAGACTGGGAAATAGAGGTAAGTAGACCAGACAAATTTTTATCTATGGCATACATGAGAAAGCCACGAATGGGACAAAGGAAAAAAATTGCTAGTCACCTACACGTAGCATCCATTTGTTTGTGTTGAATCTCAAAATTAAGGTTTTGGTTGCTAGCAGAGGTAGAGTGGACAAATGCTCTTGTGTATACTGTTTGTTAGAGATAGAGTGGAAAGTATCTTGAGTCTCCCTCACTCTACCCCTTCTCTTCTCCACATACACATATGGATTATTGCCCTATGCGCCATCACAAAGTCTATGTAGTATGCACATTTTTTTTTCCAAAAGATTGTATTATGCACGTGGCAATATATAAATTAAATGAGAGATGATAATTCCATGTGTATGTGCAACACTATAGCTTATTTTCAACTGATTCAAGATTTACTTGGTAAACAAAACAGTATCCTAACAAACACATAACATACAAAAACATAGTAGTCGTATACTTCATAGTAAAATAACAGCAGGACCAGATATGGAACAAGCTAGGGTCCAGAACAAACCGGCCATCACATGTTGTTTCAATGTCATATATGTTTTCATGTTTTCAGTTAAAATAAATGGTAAGCATACACACGACTTAAAGTATCAATCCTAGTCATGAAACCAATAAATAATTGTTTGTTTGTGTCAGAACACAACAAGTTCTGTTAACATGAGAGTTGTGGTGGAAAAAAATATATAGCTTGAGTGGTACACACACGGATGGTTAGTCTTACATGTAGAGTAGTGCAAACGTCAGCGGAGTGTGTCCCCCGATCACTATACCCCTTCTCAAGATTTGGACGATGCAACACTACCAGAAAATCCATCATCCGCTCCCTCTATATGCCTCGGTGCACTAAAGAACCGGTGCTAATGTACCGGGCGTAAAATTGAGGCGCCCCCGGGGACTCTTTAGCACCGGTTGGTAACACCAACCGGTGCTAAAAGTACCCTTTAGCACCAGTTGTTGTTACGATCCGGTGCTAAAGGGTCCCCCTCCTTTAGCACCGGGTGGTATTACGATCCGGTGCTAAAGGGTGACCCTTTAGCACCGGGTGGTGTTACGACCCGGTGCTAAAGGCCCTTTAGCACCGGGTGGTAAATACAACCCGGTGCTATAGGTTGAGGTTGAAGTGATGGCACACTGAAAAGCCTATGTTTGTGATAGGTTGAGGTTGAAGTGACGGCACACTGAAAAACCTATTCTGTGGAAGGTTGAAGTTGAAGCGACTAGACACTAAACAGCCTATTTGTATGATAGGTTGTGAGATTAGTCACGCCAGGATCTCTGGGGCGACACAAACCACCAAAGTGGCCTGCAAACCTTCTGGTTTGAGCCATGGTGGATCATGAATCAAAAGGAGTCGCACCACATGAGCTGGTGCTACTATTTTTTCTGCCACGCCAAGGCCCCTGGCACGACTCCTTTTTGCGAAAAATGGCCTACCAACCTTCTAGTTAGACTTCATCCGTGGCGCGACTCCTTGCCTGGTCGCACCAAGGCCCATGGCGTGACCAGGCTACGAGTCGTGTCACTGCTGAAGTCAAACCAAAAGGTTCATAGGCCGTTTTGGCCACTTCAGTCGCGCTAGGGTCTTTGGCGTGACTCAGCAAGGTGTCAAACAAGCTCAGGTAGCGCGATTCATTGTTAAACCACACCACAGAGCTCCAACCACAAGGTTGGAAATTGGGGTCTGAGATTGGCCATGCGATCCTTGGTCATCCATATGGGGTGCTTCACCTTGATATCCTTCATCCCCAATGGGTGCTTCACCTTGTGGTGCTTGGTCACCAATAGGTGTTTCACCCTGTGGTACTTGGTCACCAAGGGGTGCGTCACTGCGTGGTGCTTGGACCACATTTAGTGAAGGAACTTGTGGTGGTCAACCTTCAATTATTGGTTCGACTTGTGGTGCTTGGACCACATTTGGTGGTGGGCCTTGTGGTATTTGGACCACATTTGGCGGTCAACCTTGTGGTGCTTGGATCACATTTTTCGGTCAACCTTGACCACATTTGACAGCTCCACCCTACCTCCTCCTTTGTAACACCTCTCTCATCATCACAATCTTCTTCTTGTGAGCTTTGTGATATTTCATCATCTTCCTTATCTCGCTCCTTCAGCTCAAACATGCCCGAGTCAAAATCTTCGTTCTTCGACACATATCAAGGTCACCTTCATCATCTGAATCTGAATAGCTTGCTTGATCTATATTCTCTTCATCATCTTCATCATCAACTACGGACACATCAACCACAACCTCCGCTATACGTACTTGAGAACCTTTATAACACATCCAATCATTCCCAGAGTCAATATCCATTAGCAAATAGTGAGACCGCATGTCACCGGCATCAAACCCTACCATGAACACGTAACTCACATTCACCCCTCTCATCCTTGAACATGGTTCTAACCCTTTCAATGAGCTCATCAAAATTAGGTGTGTTACCACATCGTTGAACTTTTTGATCCATATTTTGAAAATCCCCATTCTCAAGTAGTAGACCACCGGAGAAAAAATGACTAAACTATCCATCAGCACATAGTCAATAATCCACATTATCACATAGTACACTACCATAAATTAACAATTCGCACAATACTAAAAATTTTAATACAACTCACTACCTTGCATGGCATTATGGACAATTCAACCATATATTCACATTCAACTACAATTTCAGGAATTGAACCACAAATTCACATCTACAATACAATTTCACACATACATTTCGTTTCGAATTCTATTATTCAACCTACATTTTCATTCACAAGTATGTATTCACCACTACTACGATAAATGCCATCTTTTCAACCATACAACCACCATTTTCACCAAAATTGTTTCATCATTTTCAATATCAATATCTATACATGAAAAATATAACAAAATTGTTTCATTTAATTTATTCCACTCAATAGGGAAGACATCACCATCAATCACATACATGGTACAACGCAACAAATCTTAGGTGATTTGTATCAATCCAAACCCACTAAATCAACTATTTCAATCCAAACCCTAACTTAACCATACCAATGCCAAACCCACGAATATATACAGAGTGGAAGGAAAATAAACCGGTAGAGTGGAGGATGTACATCGTGGGAGTGATTTTCTCGCTTTCCCCCCCTTGAATCGGGCCTTGGACGCGGTGGATCTAAGGGGGAAGGACGAGGACGGCGCCAGGGGAGAGAGAGCTCTCAGGTGGGATAGAGAGGAAAGAAGAAAGGAAGGAGATAGGCGGGCCTCGCCGCGAACCGTTATAAGGTGGAATTGCGCCATCGAGCCTGGCGCGACTGGCCAGGTCACTGTCGCGTCGGCATGGTATATACCCCGGCGCGTGTCGGTGTGGCGACATGGCAGATGAGCCACGCCAGTGTATGTGGTGCAAGTCAGTTGCGCGTCGCGCCGTTTTGGTTGGCGGGACAAAAGGGCTAGTTATTGGAAATACTGTTCGGGAGGGGTTATTATTAAAATATTAGTTATTGGAAAAGAGCTTTAAAATTTTTTTGCATCGTCACCAGAACTTTGCTGCATTACTTTATCTGGGCAAAAGCTAGCTAGCTCTCCCAATAATAAATCGCGGTATAAATAAAGTTTCGACCACTTGTGTACTGCCATCTCTCTATCTACACGAGATCACCAATGTAGCCCAAGTATATTTAATAACCAGTGAAAGAGCTTATAGATTGGTGGTTCCAATGCTTTAGTAGCACCCTTAGGTTGTAGGTTCGACTTCTTATGGGAGCGAATTTTCAGGTCATTTTTTTTTAAAAAATCCCCTCGTCGTTTTGTCGGGGTTGAGGGTTTTTCTAGACCGGAAGAAGTTTCTTGTTCTTAATAAAAAAACCGTGAGACGGTCTTACCCTAACGGTCTAGTTTTTTTATTTAATAGCCAAAATGCTATATACAGTAGCCTAGCAAATCGCAATTCTTGGTTTGATATATTTTTTGTTATTTATTAATTTTCTCCGTATTTGTTAGAATTTCTCATCGTGCTTTATTTGATCTGCTATAGAATCCCGTTCTCTATTTCAGTCTTTGCGGAATTCAAATTCAAATAAGATCGAAAGCCGAAGAAGGGCGCGCCATAAAATGTGGGGAGAGCAACCAAAGTTCAGGAGGGGACTACTTAATTGACAGTCGCAAAAGAAGCATACCCCACGGTACATATACATGTGCGTGCTTTTATCTTGCTCTTGGTCGCGCTTTCAAGAATAATCAAACCACACAGTGAAGCTAGATGGTCAAGAATTTCTAGATGTGAGTCGGTTGTTGCAAAAAGCTCTAGCTAATGAAAATCGACTTAAAGAATCTAGGAATTCACAAAAAACCAATGACAAAAGTAATCGTCCTATTTATTATGCATCTGATAATTCGGATGATGAGAGCAATAGAGTTTATAGTGCTGAACTTGTATGGTCAGCCAAAGACAAGCCTAGCACTTGTGAGTCTCTAAGGCCGGTCCGCAAGAATCGGCAGGAGGAAGTTAAATATATTTTCCTCAGGAAGACGTACCGGACGGGCCCCTGGAACGGCGTGCGGTTCAGCGGCATCCCGGAGATGACCACCTTCGAGGACATGTTCGAGTTCGCGTTCACGGCCACCGCTGACATTGTAAATTTCATAATTCTTATTCTCATGCAACAAATGATTGCAATGTATTTCGGCGGCAAGTGCAATCGGCCATTAATGAAGGTCGTTTGACTTTTCATCCCATGCAGGTTGACACTAATCCTTTTCCTATGAATACCATTGAGATACGAAATCCTAAAGTGCTAATTCGGCCACATCAAGCCGAAAAGGCTGTTGGAAAAAATGTAATCATTGGAGATGATAGGCCTGCTGATTTGGAGGTGATAAAGGTAAAAAAAAGGTCCCTCAAGAAACTTTAGTGCTTGGGGGGCAAGGCCAAGCAAAGAAGACCGGCAGCGCGCGAACCGGTCTAACCGGTGTCCCAGACCGGTATGACCGGTGTCTCCAGAAAAACTGGAAAAGTCCCAAGCTCAAGAAAAAGATGAAGCCGACCTTCGAGGAGCTTTTGGCCAAATACAAGAAGAAGGGAGCAAGCCGAAAGCAAGGGAGTCGGCCAAGTGAAGGTAAAAAATCAAAATTTTCATCTAAACATCAAAATGAATCTTGTTCTTGCAAATCTCAAGCAAATCTCAAGCAAATTATGCTGTTGCACCTTATTCATATGTAAGACCGACCTCACCATGGTCCTGGTCATATCCTTAGAGAAAAACTCCTTCTTTGCCTGCTCCTTCAGCTCCTAAGAAGAAAAGAACAACCAACAGAAAACTCATTCAGGTTATAGTCTCTTCCCTTAAATACAATGCTTCTTTTGTCATGCTCATCCCTTTTTTCATGATTTCAGGTTCGGACACAGCAGACAGTGGCCACTACAGATTCTGCCGATGTTCCATCAACTGGTAAAAAATCTTACTATCTCATTCATTCCTTTCATCGGCATTTATACTCTTTTCAGTTGCAGAACAAATTTCTGTGGATCAAGTCCTGGAAAGCCCCTCCTCTCAGCATGATCCAACTCCAACTTCACCTCTTCCTCAATTAGAAGCTGCTTCTTCACCAAGGGGTTCCCTAATTCCTTCTCAGCATGATATGCAGGGCCCCTCTACTGTTCCTGAGAGATCTCCTTCTCCCACTCAAGAAATCAGAATAGAGGTAAATAAAGTCATCCAATCTTTTCAATTCTCTAACAAATCATTATTAATTCATCAAGAAATTTTTTCTTTCCAGGAGAAATCTTCTTCAACACCCAGTTATTCATTTGCCTTGGATGATTTGATTGTTGAACAAGGAGAAGAAACATCTTCTTGTCAAGCTCTGTCAGAAGAAAACCAGGCAAAATTGAAAGAAATCTTCTCCTTTCTGCAGAAAGACATTCGAGATCAAGTTAATAATGCTGATCTTTTAAGAGATACTTTTATCTCGGAATTGACTAGAAATCCGCAACTGTATTGAATCTTTTTAGCATCCACCTTCTCCGCTCAAATCTTCAGAGCTCCGCTTGGATCCAAACCCTAGCTCGCTAGCTTCTTCAAGCTTTCAATCTTCAAATGGCGCACCAAGATAAAGCTCTTCAGGTAATTCTTTAATCTTCCTCAAGTGCATTCGGCATCATTCTTTTGAATCGCATCCTAAATTTTCCTTTTTCGCCCTTTTTGTTCTTGGTAGGCTCTAGCGGCTGAACTCTTGATTCCTACTGAGGCGAAAGCACCCACTTATTTTCTTGGGCCCGTAGGAGATTCAGACCCTTTTGAACTGATTGTTGTTGAATCTCAGCGAATTCCCTTTAAATCCTCACTGACAAAGCCTCATGAATGGCAAGATGCCTTTAAGAACTGGCCTCTGCCTCCAATTGCTGGTTGGAGGAATTGGTATAGGAGGATTCTCAATGATAAAAGCCCTCAAACCAAGAACTGGGACAAACTCTGCATTTCCCATTGTCTGGAATTATCTCTAGCCGAAACTCCCAGAAATGAAAACCTCTTGATTGCAGCTTGCCACTTTTGGTCCAATGGAGTAAATGCCTTCTTCTTTGGTCATGGTCCAATGTCTCCAACTTTGGCCGATGTTTACCTGATGACCGGCCTGAATATCACAGAAGCTGTGCATCCATACAAGTACAAGGGCTCCTCCAAACAGACAGGAGTAAAGACAGGAGTTGGATACAAGAAGTATATTCAGAATTACATGTCTGATGGTCCCTTGTCTGATGTTGAGTACAGGGCCTTTCTGAATATGTGGCTGTGCAGATTCATCTTTTGTGGCAAAGCTAATGAGCCAACTCTGAACCACATCGTGATGGCTGAAGACCTGGCTGCTGGCACACTCATCCCTCTGGGAAAATATTTGCTGGGAAGTGTTTACCATATGCTTCATCAAACCACTCGCCTGATGCATACCAATAAGAAAATTTCTTGTGTTAATGGTCCCTGGTGGTTTGTTCAGATGTGGCTGCAGCTGTACATGCATCAAATCGTTTCAGTTGATATCAACAGCCTGTCTTTTCCTTCAGTCAACTATAGGGAAGGGGAACCCCAAAGCACTAAAGGCTGTCAAACTTATGGAGAAGCTGCCTCCACTGTATCTGTAGATAAGAACATTGGTGAACTCTTTGAGCTTTTCTCCAAAGGCTTTGCTGATCCTCTTTGGTTCCCTTATTCTGACAATGACAATCTTACTCTCCCTTGTGAGTTTAGTTTTGAAATTGGATGTACAGATGCACAATCCATAGCCATTTTTAATTCTTTCATTCGGCCCTGTATTCTGCCAGCCGAATTTTGTGGAGGAAGGCTGGTTCAGAGTACCTTTGAGTACTATCAGCCGAATATGATGGCTAGGCAATTAGGCTGTGGCCAAGTGCCACCAAGATTATTTCTCCATGAATTCCTCAAGCCTAGGGAGATTGTCACAGACTCCACTGAGACAAGAAGGATTTTTGACTACAGATGCTGCACATCCATTTATAGACCTGAACCTTTTGTGCCAATAACATCTGCTCATCCTTCTTTCACTGTCTGGTGGAGAGAATTTCATGATCACATCTTCAACATGCCAATTCATCCCTTCTGCCTTGAGTTGATGCCTGACTATCAGCCAAATTCAGAGGTAATGTTGTTCAATCATTATCTGGCTCTAATAACAATTCTGCTTTTATTATAACTCTGTTATTTTGTAGGACATAGCACCTGCCCCTTTTGCCATGACAATTCAATATAATATTGTTGGTCCAATATCAGATCGATCTCGAGCTCTAATCCACCGGATGATTAGTTCTAAAACGACCCAAAAACCTGCATCTACCGCATGATACCCGGCTCTGTCAAGATCATTAATGGAATGAGAATTTCTGTCATGAAATCCACAATACTTCTTGTCTTTCACTCCTTCAGGCCGAAGCATAGAATGCCCCTCTGGTAATTTGATTCGGCCTTCTTTCACAAGGAAATCAAATAATTTGTCCGCCTTAGTCACATCAAAATCATATGTGCCCTTGGTCTGCTTAATCCACTTCTGATTCAATGTAATCGGCTCTTTGCCCCACACTATTTCTGTTCCAGCTACCTCTTCATTGTCCTCATACTCATCTTCTTGATCTGCTCTTTCGAGGAATTGGTTGTAAATATCGGCTACATCATTTTGCTTGGCAAATCTACCATATTTCTTGAGGCCATATGCTTGGTTACTCATCAATGCCAATTTCTTTGACAACTGACCCAGATCTTCAAACTCCATTCCAAACAGCTTTTCACGAATTGCAGGTAGCATCCCAGTCACAGCCATACTAGCCAACTGATCATCTGGAATATTTAGAGAAAAGCACATATTCTTTGTCTCCCTGAATCTTCTGAGGAATTCTGTGGGTGTTTCATTAAATCTTTGCCTCATGCTAGTCAAATCAACCAATTTCTTCTCAGTGCTGCCAGTGTAGTAATGAGCATGGAATTTCTTTTCTAGGTCCTTCCAAGTGCAAATTGACTGAGCAGGTAATGAAGCAAACCATCTAAAAGCTGGACCTGTTAATGACAATGGGAAGTATCTTATTCTGAAAGCCTCATCTGCTGAAGCCTCACCAAGTTGCATCAAATACCGTGCTATATGCTCCACAGTACTAGTGTCATCCTGTCCTGAAAATTTAGTAAATTCTGTAGGCACTTTAACTCTGTTAGGCAATGACACCCTTTGATACCATTCTGGGAAAGGCGATGAGTACATGTATCCCTGATTTTTAGGCTTCAGACCGAACTGATTTTGCAATACATCGGTCATTTTTTGTACCATGATATCAACATTGGTATCTTGATTCTCTGGCCTTCCAGTAGGCATTCCTGCAGCACCATGATATCCAGGATTGGGTAGAGCATCAATAGCATTATAATCCATGAATTCTGAATATCCATTCCCATACATATCCCTTTGCAGCCTGTTTTTCAAAGGAGATATTTTATAAGCAGAAGCAGGTGGATTCCCTGTAGTACCGAATGCCGCTTCACCAAATGTGCGAGGTTTTGGCACTGCTTGCTGAGGATCTTGCTGAATTGGGCGACCATTCGCATCTTTTGTCCCAGAAGCTCCAGTTTCTCCAACATTGTCTTTTCCATGCGGCTTTTGAGTTGTCGTGTGTGGACCGAAGTACGTTGGTCCACCAGGTGGCCCATATTCCCGCTCAAAAGTTTTATCCACGCTCTGACCAAAAATACTGATCATTATCAATCGAAAACTGTTCAAGAATGCAGTATTGTGATTGGTCATTGTTTCTCCCAGAGCCTTGTACAACAAGCAAGAAAAATGCTCTCTTTCTTCATCTGAGCTCATGTCTGACTGTCCAGGCAGCAAGACTCTTGGCAGTTCTGTCTTGAGAAAAGGTGCACCACTCCTGTTTTTGCCGAAAGACAGCAAGCACTTTTTAGTGAACTGCTCTACAGCAGCTTTCACCATCTGTTGTTGCTCTTCAGTCAGTTCTTCAAGAGTGACATCCAACAATTCTTTTAATTCAGGCATCTTCAAAACTTGAGTGTCCCACCGGGCGTGCCAAAAGGTGTGTTGACGCAAAATATGCAGTTCGCGCCAAGCACACAGCAAGCCGAATCAGCTGGCTTCACACGTGGCCCTGGCTTTCGAATTCCGGAGGCGTGCCAGTCAGTTTTCCCTGAAAACTAACAAAGGAAGAAAACGTTTAGATAAAAACCTGGAACGTGCCGGCTTGATACCAGACAGTTCCATTTGTACGGCTCGCAAAGCCAGTCTTGATCGATATATAGCTACGGGCGAGCTATCTATCAATAATCCATGCATTCGGTACGTATTCGGCAAAAGCACGTAAGAAAGATCGCATTGCCGACCGCATGACGTCATCGTGACGATAGATCGGTCTTTAACTACACAAAGCAAAGCAGCACATATCCATGACCGATTATCGAGTACAAATATAATGTGAAAAATAAATAAAAGGGTGAGTCGTGATCGTGAATCCAAAGTAAACAAGAATGCATAGGCCGAAAGCAGCACCCGTCAAGCGTAATAACAAACAAGTTAATCCACCGCATGATACGACTTGTTTGAAACCACGCCACCAACCAAAATTAGATCAATCCACCGCATGATACAATCTAATCATGAAAGGCTAAAAGCATGCATTGTCTAAAGCAAACTCGCGAACACGTTTCACTCGTTAAGGACTGCCGAATACGGCTAGACAGCCGATTCGGGTTCCGCGAAGAAGGAACAAGCTCTGTCAACGATGATGGACCTATCAGATCGATCTCGAGCTCTAATCCACCGGATGATTAGTTCTAAAACGACCCAAAAACCTGCATCTACCGCATGATACCCGGCTCTGTCAAGATCCATGCACAATCAACAGGCTTGAACCCGCGACACGTGGCAATCTAGATCGACTCGGATTCGGCTATGTAGAGAGAACGTGATCATGCCTTGCAACGAGTCGAGACCGAACCTAACCGATCTAGATTGGGCAAAAAGAGTGTTGTATGAATTAAACATAAAGTAAAACCCAGACAACACAGGGTAACTTAATGAATCTACTAGACCTTGCCAAAATCTAATAGAGCCGATAACTTGGTCCATACTAGATCTTAGCCCACCGCATGGCTTATGACCTAACAGAGGAACCTTCTTGAACCACGCTTAAATCCACCGCATGATACTAAGCACGGTAACAAGACTACTTGCATCATAATCTAAATCCACCGCATGATACTAGACATGATACAAGGTTGCCGGTACTTACGGAGGTCGACGGATCGATGATTCCCCTCGAAGAACTCGACGACACGACTAAAGGACTCGAAAAGGTGGCGCGAGGCCGGTTTGTTGTAAGATTGTTCGATCCCTATTACAGCTGCCATGGGTTTATATTTATACCCAGGTCTTGATACAACTCCTAGTCGGACACGACTACAATACTTGTTTCTAAAAATAAATGACGAATCTTCGTGCCCATATAGCTTTCCTTGTTCGAACCGGCCTTTTCCTTATATTGATCCACGTCATCACGCCTTCCCGAATGCTACCGCTTTTGCCTGCGGAACTATGCCTCTGCCGAATGACGACGCGTTCCCGACCGCAGAGCGTTATTGCCGAATACTTCAGAGAAAGCCCCTTAGCCGAATGGTATCCTTCCACCAAATCCGGCCCACACGTCAGCCTCTTCCTGGTGCTAAATTTTGGTGTTAACACATGCCCCTTCAATTTCGGGATAAAGGATACTTTTATCTCGGAATTGACCAGGAATCCCCAACATCTCCAGGCTGAATCCGCTTTGATATCCGTTTTCCGCTTCCAAATCCTCAGAGTGCGTTTCCAAACTCAAAACCCTAGTTCGTCGAATCTCTCAAGCTCCAATCTTCAAATGGCGAACCAGGATCAAATTCTTCAAGTAAGTTTTGTTTCCCTCAATCACATTCGGCATTACTCTTTTCGAGCTGCATTTTGAATCTCCGATTTGCTCTTCCTCTGCCCTTGATAGGCTCTGGCCACCGAAATCTTGACCCCCACTGAAGAACAATCCGCATCTTTCTTCCTCGGCCCCTCAGGGAATCCAGATCCCTCCGAAATTATTGCGGCCGAGTCTCAGAGGATTCCTTTCAAAACTTCTCTGATGAGACCTCACGAATGGCAAGATGCATTCAAGAACTGGCCTCTGCCCCCAATCGCTGGCTGGAGAAACTGGTACAAAAGGATTCTTGAAGATAAAAGTCCTCAGACACAGAATTGGGACAGTCTTCGTATTTCTCACTGCTTGGAGCTATCTCTAGCCGAAACACCCAAGAATGAAAATCTCCTGATTGCAGCTTGTCACTTCTGGTCCAATGGCATGAATGCTTTCCTTTTTGGTCATGGACCAATGACCCCAACCCTGGCCGATGTCTACATGATAACCGGCCTGAACATCACAGGGATAACACACCCATACAGGTACAAAGGTTCTTCCAAACAGACAGGGGTGAAGACTGGAGTCGGCTATAAGAGATACATCCAGACTTACATGCATGATGGTCCTCTGACTGACGTTGAATACAGGGCCTTTCTGAATATGTGGCTGTGCAGATTTGTTTTCTGTGGTAAAGCCAATGAGCCAACTCTGAATCACATAGTAATGGCCGAAGACCTGGCTGCAGGCACACTTATCCCTCTCGGGAAATATCTCCTGGGAAGTGTCTATCACATGCTCCATCAGACCATTTATCAGATGCACACCAACAAGAAAATTTCCTGCGTCAATGGTCCCTGGTGGTTCGTCCAGATGTGGCTGCAATTGTACATGCACCAAATTGTCTCCATTGACCTCAACAGCCGACATTTCCCCTCGGTCAATTACCAGGAAGCAGAAGCCCAGAGCACCAAAGGCTGTCAAACCTATGGGGAAGCAGCCTCCACTATTGCTATCAACAAGAGCATTGGAGAACTGTTTGAACTTTTCTTCAAAGGCTTTGCCAATCCCCTCTGGTTCCCATACATGGACAATGACAATCTCACTTTCCCTTGTGAATTCAGCTTCGAGACTGGATGCATAGATACAGAATCCACAGCAATTTTTAACACTTTCATTCGGCCTTGCATCTTACCAGCCGAATTTTGTGGAGGAAGGCTGGTTCAAAGTTCATATGAATATTACCAGCCGAATGTAGCCGCCAGGCAACTAGGATGTGGCCAAGTGCCCCCAAGATTATTTCTCCATGAATTCCTCAAGCCTAGGCAGATCATCAAAGACTCCACAGAAACAAGAAGGATTTTTGATTACAAGTGTTGTGCAGCCATCTACCAGATCGAACCTTTCGTGCCAACAGCACTTGCTCGCCAATCAAATCTATTCCCCATCCTCTGAATGGCCATGGCTTGATAATGGGATTCAAAGCCGATGCTGGAACTCTCTGAATGTTTCCAAATTTCTGACAGTCTTGACATCCTTTATAATATTCAAAACAATCTTCCAACATTGTCGGCCAATAATATCCAGCTCTCCTAATAACCCACTTCATTCGGTAAGCTGACTGATGTGCTCCACATAATCCATCATGCACTTCACTCATCAACTTCTTTGCTTCTTCTTGATTTAAGCAACGTAATAATACTCCGTCCAGGGATTTATAATATAAATCTTTATCAAGAAGAACAAACTTTATAGCTTTATACCTGAGTCTTCTAGAAACCTTCTGGGATGGATTCTCCAAATAATCGGCAATCTCTGTGCAGATTCATCTTTTGTGGCAAAGCTAATGAGCCAACTCTGAACCACATCGTGATGGCTGAAGACCTGGCTGCTGGCACACTCATCCCTCTGGGAAAATATTTGCTGGGAAGTGTTTACCGCCAATCTTGGTCGATATATAGCTACGGGCGAGCTATCTATCAATAATCCATGCATTCGGTACGTATTCGGCAACAGCTATAACCAAGGCTAGACACTCCACAGATATCCTAGAATAAATGCAGAACAAATAACTCAAGTAATGCAGAAGGAAATATATTGAGAATACTCAGAGTCGTACATAAAGAAAAGGAAAAGATACAAGAGCTTTACCAGAACTCCAGAAGATGACTCTCCGGAACTCCGAGCGAAGCTCGACCCTGACTCTAACTCCCAACAGGACTAGCCTAAACTTATTCGGCAAAGCTGACTGTGATAAGCATGTCATAGCCGAATTTTACTTGGTCAAACCGAATATGACTCAGCATGAATCCCAAACGACACGGCAACTGCTTGGTTCATGGGGCTTTCCACCTTCCGAATTTTTGGGATGCGCGCCACGATCTCCGACCACGATCTCCTCTGCGGCTTCTATAAATAAACATATCGAGTGCCGCTATCTCCTCATCAAGTCTTTCACCTTCCTAGCCTCTGCCAGTTTCGAGCTCTTCTCTCCCCAAAGTACAGTAACCTTTGAGAAAACCCTCATGGCCAACGGGAGGCGTCCGGCCGCTGATGAGGCTGAGGGAAGTCGCGCCGGTGCTCGTCGCAGGTGATTAATTACTTCTTCTCAATCTTTCCGTTCTTCTCAAGATTCTTTTCTCTTTCTTGACGAATCTCTTTGTTCTTTCAGGGTAATCCAATGGATTGCCGGTGCTGGTGTGCCCGCATTCGGCATTTAGCAAATAGTGCCGAAATTTTGTACATGAGTAATAAACACATAAGCAAAGCTTCTCTATAGCCGAATACCTTGTCTCCGGGTCTAGTAACTTTCGGCTAAGGTATGCAACTACTCTTTCCTTCCCTTCAAATTCTTGAATAAGGGCCGATCCAATAGTTTGGGCATCGGCCGCCACGTACAACTTGAAAGGCTTGTTCAATTGTGGAGGCACCAATACTGGTGGCTTCTTCATGTACTCTTTTATTTCATCAAAAGCCTTCTGTTGTTCGTCACCCCATACAAACTTTTGATCCTTTTTTATTTTCAATAGTGAGGAAAAGGGCAACACCTTCTGTGACAAGTTTGATATGAATCTTCTCACAAAATTTATCTTGCCAAGCAGTGATTGTAACTCTTTAAGATTAGTTGGAGGAACAATTTCATCAATTGCCTTCATGCTTTTCTTGCCAACTCCTATTCCTCCTTCATGTATCAAAAATCCCAGAAACTCTCCAGCCGAAACTCCAAAAGCACACTTGTTCGGGTTCATTTTAAGCCCATGCTTCCTGGTGCATTCTAGAGTTTTCCTTATGTCAGCCAAATGGGACTCATGATCCAATGACTTGATCACTACATCATCAATATATATTTCCACAATCTTGCCGATCAACTCATGAAAAATATAATTCATAGCCCTTTGATAAGTTGCACCAGCATTTTTCAATCCAAAGGTCATGACAACCCACTCAAACAACCCTATGTGTCCAGGACATCTGAAAGCTGTCTTTACTATATCTTCTAATGCCATAAAAATCTGATTGTATCCTGCATTACCATCCATGAAACTGAGCACTTTGTATCCAGCAGCAGCATCAACCAATGAATCAGCAATAGGCATTGGATATCCATCCATGGGTGTAGCCTTGTTTAGATCTCTAAAATCTATGCAAACCCTCATTTTTCCATTTTTCTTATAGACAGGAACGATATTAGAGATCCAATCCGCGTATTTACATGGCCGAATGAAATTTGCATCTAGTAATCTTTCAATCTCCTTTTTCACATCGGCCAACACTTCTTCCTTGTAGATTTTTCGGGGTGGTTGCTTGTAAGGTCTGTATCCAGGTTTGATTGGCAACCGATGCTCAACAATAGAACGGTCTAGACCGGGCATCTCCGAATAATCCCAAGCAAAGCAGTCCTTGTATTTTTTTAACAATGTTACCAACTTTTCTTTGAAAACCGAACTCAAGTTAGCACTGATAAATGTCGGCCTTGGCTTGTCACCATCTCCAATGTCCACTTCTTCCAATTTATCGGCCGACACAAATCCACGTCCTAATTTTCCATCAGTTCCATCAATTGGATTCTCCATCAAAAATTACTATGAGAGCCGACTGCTTTGATCGGCTGTTGATCACTGCTGGCTGGTGCAACAGGACCTTCTCCCCAGTCTTTGCCTGAGAAACAATCTATGCCTTGATATTCCCAAAAAGCTGGTTCCATATTTGCCACGCTTATTGAATCATCTGCTTGGACAATCTCCACCTCATCATCTATCCACTGAATGAGCTGTTGATGCATGGTTGATGGGATACAGCAATTTGCATGAATCCAATCTCTTCCAAGCAGCAAACTATATGCCCCTTTGCCCTCAATGACAAAGAAAGTTGTGAGCAGCACTTTGGATCCAATCATCAGTTCTACATGAACACAGCCTTTGGTGTCTGAAGGATTTCCAGCAAAATCATTTAGAATTATGCTCGTTGGTGTTAAATCTCCAGGGCCCATGCCAAGCTTCCTAAATGTAGTATATGGCATCACATTCACAGCAGCTCCACCATCGACGAACATCTTGGTTAAAGGCTTCCCATTGACAAATCCTTTCAAATATAATGGCTTCATATGTCGATTCTGGATTGGCTTTTCAAAGACAGCTTGCTTATTGAGCATCAATTGTGCCATTAGCTGTTCGACTTCATCTACCTCTGACAACGCTTCCTCCTGCACAACTTGATCAGTGGGAGCCATAAATTCATTCGGCAAAAAGCATACCATGCATGTAGGAGCCGAATGACCATCTTCTTCAGGCTTGTCCTTTCGACGCCATATTGATTTCATCTTAGGCCTTGCTTGCTTTAATTCTTGATTCCTCAAACGTTGTACTCTTCTCTTTTGGCTTTTCCTCAAGCCAGGTGGACACCATTGTCCTTCTTGCCAAACATAAGCATGATCTTCTTCTTCTTCATGATCAACCCACCTGTAATCAGCATGCCTCTTTCTTGGTTGATCATCAAAACGCCGATCATCACTAGGATGCATCCTGCCAATTCTTTCATGGACAGATCGGCGATTGACAGTTTCCTGCCTATATTCATCATGCCTATCATTGCATTCAGGACAATTATTCCATGTGGGAAGCTTCAAACCTTCGTTCCAACAGTGTCTGAAGAATGCACACCCCCAATGCGCACGTTCCTGCTCTCGAGCATACTCTTCTTGTTCCTCCCTATATCTTTCTTCCTCGTATCTCCTCTTCTCCTCTTCACGTCTATGCCTTTGGTAACGCTCCTTTTCTTGCTGACGTTTCCATTTGTTAAGGAGGATACGTGTAGTGACTCTAGGCTTGGAGGATTTCCCAATTTCAAATTGATCATTCGGGAAGCGAGAGTCTTTTTTGCGAATCTGTTCAATTGTGACTTGCCGAGTAGGATCAACTGAGCCATTTTGTTTTGCCTTCTCTGAAGTTAAAACTTTCATCTTCCCCTTTTCTTCAGGTGCAACAGCATTCACCATGTTGATTGAAAACCCAATCATATTCTGAGGGAAGGGATTGCTATCCAATTTCATTCTGTTGTCAAACTTCAGGTGCCCCTCTTGAATAGCCTTTTGAATCCTCATTCTGAAGATCCTGCATTCATTAATGGAATGAGAATTTCTGTCATGAAATCCACAATACTTCTTGTCTTTCACTCCTTCAGGCCGAAGCATAGAATGCCCCTCTGGTAATTTGATTCGGCCTTCTTTCACAAGGAAATCAAATAATTTGTCCGCCTTAGTCACATCAAAATCATATGTGCCCTTGGTCTGTTTAATCCACTTCTGATTCACTGCAATCGGCTCTTTGCCCCACACTATTTCTGTTGCAGCTACCTCTTCATTGTCCTCATACTCATCTTCTTGATCTGCTCTTTCGAGGAATTGGTTGTAAATATCGGCTACATCATTTTGCTTGGCAAATCTACCATCTTTCTTGAGGCCATATGCTTGGTTACTCATCAATGTCAATTTCTTTGACAACTGACTCAGATCTTCAAACTCCATACCGAACAGCTTTTCACGAATTGCAGGTAGCATCCCAGTCACAGCCATACTAGCCAACTGATCATCTGGAATATTTAGAGAAAAGCACATATTCTTTGTCTCCCTGAATCTTCTGAGGAATTCTGTGGGTGTTTCATTAAATCTTTGCCTCATGCTAGTCAAATCAACCAATTTCTTCTCAGTGCTGCCAGTGTAGTAATGAGCATGGAATTTCTTTTCTAGGTCCTTCCAAGTGCAAATTGACTGAGCAGGTAATGAAGCAAACCATCTGAAAGCTGGACCTGTTAATGACAATGGGAAGTATCTTATTCTGAAAGCCTCATCTGCTGAAGCCTCACCAAGTTGCATCAAATACCGTGCTATATGCTCCACAGTACTAGTGTCATCCTGTCCTGAAAATTTAGTAAATTCTGTAGGCACTTTAACTCTGTTAGGCAATGACACCCTTTGATACCATTCTGGGAAAGGCGATGAGTACATGTATCCCTGATTTTTAGGCTTCAGACCGAACTGATTTTGCAATACATCGGTCATTTTTTGTACCATGATATCAATATTGGTATCTTGATTCTCTGGCCTTCCAGTAGGCATTCCTGCAACATCATGATATCCAGGATTGGGTAGAGCATCAATAGCATTATAATCCATGAATTCTGAATATCCATTCCCATATATATCCCTTTGCAGCCTGTTTCTTAAAGGAGATATTTTGTAAGCAGAAGCAGGTGGATTCCCTGTAGTACCGAATGCCGCTTCACCAAATGTGCGAGGCTTTGGTACTGCTTGCTTTGGTTCTTGCTGAATTGGGCGACCATTCGCATCTTTTGTCCCAGAAGCTCCAGTTTCTCCAACATTGTCTTTTCCATGCGGCTTTTGAGTTGTTGTGTGTGGCCCGAAGTACGTTGGTCCACCAGGTGGCCCATATTCCCGCTCAAAAGTTTTATCCACGCTCTGACCAAAAATACTGATCATTATCAATCGAAAACTGTTCAAGAATGCAGTATTGTGATTGGTCATTGTTTCTCCCAGAGCCTTGTACAATAAGCAAGAAAAATGCTCTCTTTCTTCATCTGAGCTCATGTCTGACTGTCCAGGCAGCAAGACTCTTGGCAGTTCTGTCTTGAGAAAAGGTGCACCACTCCTGTTTTTGCCGAAAGACAGCAAGCACTTTTTAGTGAACTGCTCTACAGCAGCTTTCACCATCTGTTGTTGCTCTTCAGTCAGTTCTTCAAGAGTGACATCCAACAATTCTTTTAATTCAGGCATCTTCAAAACTTGAGTGTCCCACCGGGCGTGCCAAAAGGTGTGTTGACGCAAAATATGCAGTTCGCGCCAAGCACACAGCAAGCCGAATCAGCTGGCTTCACACGTGGCCCTGGCTTTCGAATTCCGGAGGCGTGCCAGTCAGTTTTCCCTGAAAACTAACAAAGGAAGAAAACGTTTAGATAAAAACCTGGAACGTGCCGGCTTGATACCAGACAGTTCCATTTGTACGGCTCGCAAAGCCAGTCTTGATCGATATATAGCTACGGGCGAGCTATCTATCAATAATCCATGCATTCGGTACGTATTCGGCAAAAGCACGTAAGAAAGATCGCATTGCCGACCGCATGACGTCATCGTGACGATAGATCGGTCTTTAACTACACAAAGCAAAGCAGCACATATCCATGACCGATTATCGAGTACAAATATAATGTGAAAAATAAATAAAAGGGTGAGTCGTGATCGTGAATCCAAAGTAAACAAGAATGCATAGGCCGAAAGCAGCACCCGTCAAGCATGGCAACAAACAAGTTAATCCACCGCATGATACGACTTGTTTGAAACCACGCCACCAACCAAAATTAGATCAATCCACCGCATGATACAATCTAATCATGAAAGGCTAAAAGCATGCATTGTCTAAAGCAAACTCGCGAACACGTTTCACTCGTTAAGGTACTGCCGAATACGGCTAGACAGCCGATTCGGGTTCCGCGAAGAAGGAACAAGCTCTGTCAACGATGATGGACCTATCAGATCGATCTCGAGCTCTAATCCACCGGATGATTAGTTCTAAAACGACCCAAAAACCTGCATCTACCGCATGATACCCGGCTCTGTCAAGATCCATTCACAATCAACAGGCTTGAACCCGCGACACGTGGCAATCTAGATCGACTCGGATTCGGCTATGTAGAGATAACGTGATCATGCCTTGCAATGAGTCGAGACCGAACCTAACCGATCTAGATTGGGCAAAAAGAGTGTTGTATGAATTAAACATAAAGTAAAACCCAGACAACACAGGGTAACTTAATGAATCTACTAGACCTTGCCAAAATCTCTAAAATCTATGCAAACCCTCATTTTTCCATTTTTCTTATAGACAGGAACGATATTAGTGGTGCCAAATTTTGGTGTTAACAGCCGGTTCACTCCGGCAAACCGGTCTAACCGCTTTGCATAAGCGGTCTGACCGCTTTGCATTGAGGTGCTGCAGCGAACCCCTCTACTCATCGTTTGTTGGCCGTAAAATTGTGCCATGAGGCACAGCGTGGTAGCAACAACGAACAATGGAGAAAGCAGCTCTGGCACAGCGGTCATTTTACCAAGGTCCACACACACACACACAGCGCACGCACACAGCGCACGCACGTGTATGGGAATTTCCATGACCTACTATTTGGATATTTTCTTCTATTTATCTTGTATTTGATGTTATTTTTATGTATGATTTCGTGAAACTATGGCAAGGATACATGGAATATCCAAAAGGATTGGCAGGATTAGACAAAACAAAAACACAAAGGGCAGGTCCATATAACTCACCTCACGTGTGATCCGTTTCTCATTTTTAGCCCATTAATTAGATCAACAAATAATAGAAAATACTTTCTGGTAATATAATTCGGGCGGGCGATGGTGGCATCTAAGGCCCTTAGGAGGGCGGCTGCCTGTGCGCAGGAGGAGGAGACCCGGGTGGGCGAGCGGCGAGCCGAGCGACCCTCGTAGCCGCGGCGGTGCAGGAGGAGGAGGAGTGCCGAGCGGGCGAGCGGCCGTCGCAGCCGCGGCGTTGTAGGAGGCGGCGGGCCGGCCGGGCGGCCGTCGCTCCACTCACCGCTGCTCCCTTTGCTCCCTCGCCGGCGGCCTCCGGAGGCTGGGCCTCCGCCTAGGCCCACACGCCCGCGCGCTAGGGAGTCCCATGTCGTTGCGCCCCGCCTCGGCATCCCACGGCGGCGGCAACAAGCAGCGGCGGCGAAGCGAGGCAACGACGGCCGAGTGGGGTGGTCGACAGCTGCAGGCTTGGACCGCGTCGTCGGGTCCTTGCGGCCTCCGACAACCTCATCGCCGATGGCGACGGCACGAAGGCAACGGCCGCCACTGCCGCGGGGCGCTATGGCGGCGGCGCGGGGGGAAGAAGGGGCGGGCTGCAGGAGGAGGAGTGCGGGAGGAGGAGGGGATTGCGTTGGGGTGCGGGACAGGTGGGGGTGTAAATGAGGGTAGTGGGGGAAAAGTCACTTTTAGTCCCAAGAAGTCACCTAGAAGGGACTTATGGACTTATGGGTTAGGGACTAAAGTTTAGTCCCTTTTAGTCACCCTGTTTTGCATTTTGGGACTAAAAATGACTAAAGTTTAGGTGACTAAAAAAAGTCAGGAGTATCCAAACAGGGCCTAAATATCACAATTTCCTTGGAGAGGTGTCCCTTTGGGAGCATGCTGTTTTCTTGTTGGCTAGCTAGACGTCAGTGTTTGTTTCAGTGGGTGTGCTAAGGAATTGCTTGAGATAATTGTTGAAATGGACGTGCTTTCTAGCAAATACTACCTCCGCTATTTAGTTCAAAAAACTGAACTAATTTGCTTGTCCTAAACGTCATATATTTAAGAATGGAGGGACTATTCATTTTGTGGCACCAGGAATCTAACATCAAAAGTTTCTAAGTAGATGAAGGATGTAATGGTCGCTGTTGTACAAGGACAAATGAAGTTTGAATCAAAGACACAGAAGAAATCGGAAGCTTAGTCTTTTTATTTTTCTTTCTAGGTCTTTTAGCTTTCTATTACTTGTGTTCCTCAGTTTTGAGTCTTAAGAGTCTAAGAACTCTTATAGCGTATGGTTATATATATCCACATGTGGATATAAAGTCCGGATTTCTATCCATTATCTAAAAAAAACAATCTACATTTGCAATCTGTGTAATCAATCACAGGGAGTAGCTGATTTGGTATAGGCAACGTATCCTATGGAAACCAACTTCGTGTGCAAACTATAGAAACTCCCATCACAGCCGTTGGATCTCCATCCAAAGGCCAGAGAGAGAGGTGGAAAATTTTATCACTTAAACCCTCCCACCATTAGCATTGCTAATCACAATTTTCCCTAAAACCCCTCTCCAAACCAAACCTAGGACGGATGGATCCGGTAAACTCCCATCGACACCGCTGCGTAAGTCGCCCGCTTCGGACGCCGCCTCCCTCCCCTCCTCCGAGGTCCGGCCCAGCCATCCATAATCGTCTTTCCGGTGTCGGTAGAATTGATGAAGCATGCAGGGCAAAGCTTTCGACGCTGCCGCTCCACGTCGAGGTGCCCAGCTCGCTGCGATCCTGCCTCCCTCCACGTCGTGGGCATGTACGCGCCCCCTCCTGCCCCCACCGACATGGCCGCCTCCACTGCCACCACTCCTCGTCAGGGGCTGCCCGGCAACCCCTCCCCTCCACCGCCTATAAAAAGCCGCCACCACCGCTCCCACCCAACCATCACAGCGCAAGAGAATAGAAGCTACCAAAAGCAACCAAGTGTTCGACACCAGTGTGCCCCTACAGTAAGCCACGCTTTCGTTCTCAGCTCCTACCAGCGCCACGGCTAGATCTCCAATGGCAGCCACGGTGATGACCTCCACCAAGGGCTCGCTCGCCTTCGCCGCCGCCGGCGCGCGTGCCGGCAGGTTCCCTGGCCGGCTCCCGGCTTCCGCGCAGTCGTCCATGCCCAGGCTAAGGATGCCGAGCCGACGGAGGACATGACCGCGGCGCCGTCGTCTCCGTTTCCGGACACCCCGACGCCGAAGCCGAAGGCAACCAACAAGAGCCCGGGGCTGTGCGATATGCTGGCGTTCAGCGGGCTGGTCCCGAGCGGATCAACAGGCGGCTCGCCATGGTGGGCTTAAATAAAAATACATAAGTCTTATAACTATTCACAAGTCATATACAACAAAAAACTAACATTTCACTAAGTTCTATCTCCATTTAAAACACAACATGAACACTCTCTCTCCAACATGAACACAAGCTCTCTCTCTCCTCCATGAACACAAGCTCTCTAGCTAGCTTTATTTTGATTCACAAATTCCTCCATTTCTACATCATAGAAAGATTACAAGCTAAAGAAAACGTTAGAGAATGAAAGAGTGTACCTTGTAGTGCTCCTTAGATGAGTAGAATCTTCACAGATTTTGAAAAATAATTGGGCAGCACCTCCCCTCTCCCGGCCGAGCACAGCATGAACAAGCGCCCAAGTGTTCAGCTGGCTCGGGCGGGGGAGGAAGAAAATATTCAGATGAGAAGGTAGCAGCCATGAAAGCAGAAGTGCAAAGGTTGTTGGACGCGCACGTAATTAGAGAGGTCAAGTATTCGACCTGGTAAGCAAACACTGTGATGGTCAAAAAGAAGAACGGAAAATGGCGGATGTGCATAGACTTCACCGATATCAACAAAGCTTGTCCAAAACATGATTTCCCATTACCAAGGATCGATCGGGTCGTCGACGAGGCCGCAAACAGTGCTTTGCTATCTTTACTCGATTGCTTCTCAGGCTACCACCAGGTCTGGATGAAAATTTTGGATCAGGAAAATACAAGCTTCGTCACACCTTTCGGCATCTATTGTTTCGTCAGGATGCCGGAAGGGCTCAAGAACACAGGCCCTACATTTGCTAGAATGTCCAAGGTGGTGTTCAAAGATCAAATTCCACAAAACTTGTTAGCTTACATTGATGACCTCGTCGTACAAAGAAAAGAAAGGTCAAGTGACATAGAGGACCTCGCTGAAACTTTCGCAAATATGAGAGCTGCAGGTCTAAAGCTCAACCCAGAAAAATGCGTATTCGGGGTTCAAAAAGGAAAAATTCTCGGTTGCTTGGTATCTGTTAAAGGAATCGAAGCTAACAGCGACAAGGTCATGGCTTTGGCACGAATGGAAGAGCCAAAATGCAAGAGAGACGTCCAAAAGCTTACGGGTTGTATAGCCGCCCTGAGCAGGTTCATTTCAAAGCTTGCAGAAAGAAGCTTACCTTTGTTTGATGCACTCAAAAAAGCTGACAAGTTCAAATGGGGGCCGGAACAAAAGTAAGCTTTCATCGAGCTCAAGGATTATTTTGCAACACCTGACCACCTTGTCGCCCCCGGTGCCAGACACGACCTTGTTACTTTATGTGGTTGCATCCCATTCAGCTGTCAGTGCAGCTCTGGTTCAAGAACACAAAAAGGACGGGCTCAAAGAACAGCTGCCTATGTATTACGTGTCCGAAGCATTGGACAAGACAAAGAAAAATTACTCTGAAATAGAAAAGATCATCTACGCAATGGTGATGAGCTCAAGAAAGCTCAGGCACTACTTTGAAGCGCGCAAGGTTACGATTCTCACCGACCAGCCAGTCAGAGAAATTATAGACAACAAAGATGCACCAACTCGCATCAGGAAGTGGGCGGCCGAGTTGTCCGGCCTGTCCATCACCTTCGAGAACAGGTCAGCCATTAAGTCCCAAGTCTTAGTGGATTTCATAGTTGATTGGACTTCTCCAGTTTCAGACAAGGTTCCAAGGCACAAGAACTCGAGTGGTTAGTAAGGTGCGATGGGGCTTGGGGGAGCAAAGGTGTCGGGGCTGCCACAACGGTCACTACCCCGTCCAGAGAAAAGTTGCGATACGCAGTCAGACTAGAATTCAACGGCAAAAATGACTCAAGCACAAACAACGTAGCCGAGTATGAAGCTCTGGGGCTAAGGAAAGCTAAGGCTCTGGGGGCAAGGTCACTTATAGTCAAAACTGATTCTGAGCTGGTCTCCAAACAAGTTGAAAAAAATATACAGCTCGAAATCCTGAGCTTGTCAAATACCTAGAGGCAGAAAGACGCATGTAAAAGCACTTCAAAGGCTACACAGTTGACCATGTGGGTAGAGAACACAACGGAGAGGTCGACGCACTTGCCAAAACGGCTTCAGAAAAGAAGAGCTCCCGTCGAACGTGTTTTATGAAGTCATGACAACACCAAGTTTCAGAGAAGTAGAAGCAAAACTTGTCAACCTGGTCTGGGGGGAAGATTGGAGAGCTTCAATCATAGCTTTCCTAAAAGGTCAATTTGAAACAGATAACCCAGCTGACCATAAAAGAATGGCTCAGCGCTCCAGAAATTATAAGCTCGTGGGTGATACCTTATACAAAAGTAGCGTCACTGAACCTTGGCTCAAATGCATTAGCTATCAAGAAGGTCCCGACCTATTAAAAGAAATCCACGAGGGGACCAGTGGTGCGCACAGTGGCGCAAGGTCACTCGTCAGCAAAGCTTTTCGACAAGGTTTCTATTGGCCAAAAGCAATTAAAGATGCGCAACAACTAGTGAAAACTTGTGAAGCTTGTCAAATGTTCGCTCATCAAACAAAAGCACCGGGGGCACCTTCTCAGCTTATTCCCCCGATATGGCCTTTGCAAAGGTGGGTCATAGATATCGTGGGACCCTTACCTACAGCTCAAGGCAATTACAAGTTTGTTGCAGTTGCAGTCGAATATTTCACGAAGTGGACAGAAGCAAAGCCTTTGGTCACCATTACCTCTCAAGCTTTGAAGAAGTTTTTCTGGCAAAACATCGTGCGCAGGTTCGAGGTCCCGTATGAGCTTACGGTAGACAATGGAAAGCAATTCGATTTGTCAGCTTTTCAATGATTTTTGACACGGTATCGGCACTATAGCCAAATTCGCCTCCATTTATCACCCCCAATCCGACGGAGTTGTCGAAAGAGCTAATGGAATTATTTTGCAAGTCATCAAGAAAAGGCTTTATGACCAGAAAAAGAAAGCTAAATTGATCGACGAGTTGCCTAAGGTGGTTTGGTCCAATAACACGACTAAGTCAAGAGCAACACAATTCACTCCTTTCAAGATGTTATATGGAGAAGAGGCAGTAAGCCCAGAGGAACTGAAGCACAGAGGCTTGCGCACCAGCACAGTCTCAGACACCTTGTCTGAAGTAGACGACAAAGACTTGTTAGAAGGAGAAAGGCTTCAAGCAGTGCAAAATCTAACAAAGTATCAAGCTGAAACAAAAAACTGGAGAGATAAGAAGGTGCTCGGGAAGGAAATAGGTCCGGGGGACCTTGTCATAAGGAACAAGCAAGGGGATAATTTGGGAAAAATGAATGAAAAGTGGGAAGGACCTTTCCTCGTTTCCACAAGTAACAGGCCAGGTTCGTTCCGTTTGATCGACGAGACGGGTAAGGAGCTGCCACATACTTGGAACGTGGACAGCTTGAAAAAAATTCTTCGTCTAAGCGCAGCTTGGGGCGGCAACCTTTTGTCTTCTTTGTTTTATTTTACTTTTTCTCTTCCATTTTAAGCTTATGTAATCTTTTTTACCTTTCCAAAGGCCATACTCTTTTCCTCACGGGGAAAGCCCTTCTCTGGGGTGTGAAGTTTTTAACGAGGCGGGCCTTTTTTGTAAATTGTTATTTATATATAATGCAATGATTTCCCCAAAAATCGTGCACCTATGATCAAAAAAGCATCGGGAGATGCAGATTTTGGCACTGTCATGTCTTAATTAGCTCTTTGAAAGCAACCTCTCTAGAAAGATGTTACTTTCTACAGACTAATAAGCAATTTTTCAAATCGCTTCAAAAACATCTCTCAAAGACGGGCAAGGTGCCCGCAATTTATTCCTCTCAAAGACGGGTAAAATGCTTGCCATCGATTCGTTGCCGGATTCAAAGCAACCTTTCAAGCTTAAAAAAAAGAAGAGCACTTGCCTCAAAAAGAGACAAGGTGCGCTCATCTCGAAACAAACAAGGTGACACTCGCCTCGGAAAAGAGACGAGATGTACTCTCAAAGACGGGTCAAGCACCCGCAAGTTACCTATTCCAAAGACGAGACAAATTTCCGCACCCTATCTCTCGCAAAGACGGGCAAAAATGCCTGCGCGCACCCGAATAGTTGCAAAAATTCAAGTTCACCCCTAAAATGCTAAGGGGGAGGTGATGCTTTTCAAAATACTTAGCATTTTTGAGGTTCGAGAACCACACAAAGGAACAGGTTCGACCCTGCTAACGTCAAGGGGGGAGGTGACGCTTCAAGTTGCAGCTTGACCTTTCTAGGGGCTCACCGGCCTTTTTTCCAAGACTTGCCAGAAAAACAAGGAAACGATTTTTTCTCAGAACCTTTAAGCAAGGTTGGGAAGTAGCTTGCAATAGATTATTTTGACCATTGCAAGGGGCTCGTCAGCTAGCTTTCCTAAAAGGTCAATTTGAAACAGATAACCCAGCTGACCATAAAAGAATGGCTCAGCGCTCCAGAAATTATAAGCTCGTGGGTGATACCTTATACAAAAGTAGCGTCACTGAACCTTGGCTCAAATGCATTAGCTATCAAGAAGGTCCCGACCTATTAAAAGAAATCCACGAGGGGACCAGTGGTGCGCACAGTGGCGCAAGGTCACTCGTCAGCAAAGCTTTTCGACAAGGTTTCTATTGGCCAAAAGCAATTAAAGATGCGCAACAACTAGTGAAAACTTGTGAAGCTTGTCAAATGTTCGCTCATCAAACAAAAGCACCGGGGGCACCTTCTCAGCTTATTCCCCCGATATGGCCTTTGCAAAGGTGGGTCATAGATATCGTGGGACCCTTACCTACAGCTCAAGGCAATTACAAGTTTGTTGCAGTTGCAGTCGAATATTTCACGAAGTGGACAGAAGCAAAGCCTTTGGTCACCATTACCTCTCAAGCTTTGAAGAAGTTTTTCTGGCAAAACATCGTGCGCAGGTTCGAGGTCCCGTATGAGCTTACGGTAGACAATGGAAAGCAATTCGATTTGTCAGCTTTTCAATGATTTTTGACACGGTATCGGCACTATAGCCAAATTCGCCTCCATTTATCACCCCCAATCCGACGGAGTTGTCGAAAGAGCTAATGGAATTATTTTGCAAGTCATCAAGAAAAGGCTTTATGACCAGAAAAAGAAAGGTAAATTGATCGACGAGTTGCCTAAGGTGGTTTGGTCCAATAACACGACTAAGTCAAGAGCAACACAATTCACTCCTTTCAAGATGTTATATGGAGAAGAGGCAGTAAGCCCAGAGGAACTGAAGCACAGAAGCTTGCGCACCAGCACAGTCTCAGACACCTTGTCTGAAGTAGACGACAAAGACTTGTTAGAAGGAGAAAGGCTTCAAGCAGTGCAAAATCTAACAAAGTATCAAGCTGAAACAAAAAACTGGAGAGATAAGAAGGTGCTCGGGAAGGAAATAGGTCCGGGGGACCTTGTCATAAGGAACAAGCAAGGGGATAATTTGGGAAAAATGAATGAAAAGTGGGAAGGACCTTTCCTCGTTTCCACAAGTAACAGGCCAGGTTCGTTCCGTTTGATCGACGAGACGGGTAAGGAGCTGCCACATACTTGGAACGTGGACAGCTTGAAAAAAATTCTTCGTCTAAGCGCAGCTTGGGGCGGCAACCTTTTGTCTTCTTTGTTTTATTTTACTTTTTCTCTTCCATTTTAAGCTTATGTAATCTTTTTTACCTTTCCAAAGGCCATACTCTTTTCCTCACGGGGAAAGCCCTTCTCTGGGGTGTGAAGTTTTTAACGAGGCGGGCCTTTTTTGTAAATTGTTATTTATATATAATGCAATGATTTCCCCAAAAATCGTGCACCTATGATCAAAAAAGCATCGGGAGATGCAGATTTTGGCACTGTCATGTCTTAATTAGCTCTTTGAAAGCAACCTCTCTAGAAAGATGTTACTTTCTACAGACTAATAAGCAATTTTTCAAATCGCTTCAAAAACATCTCTCAAAGACGGGCAAGGTGCCCGCAATTTATTCCTCTCAAAGACGGGTAAAATGCTTGCCATCGATTCGTTGCCGGATTCAAAGCAACCTTTCAAGCTTAAAAAAAAGAAGAGCACTTGCCTCAAAAAGAGACAAGGTGCGCTCATCTCGAAACAAACAAGGTGACACTCGCCTCGGAAAAGAGACGAGATGTACTCTCAAAGACAGGTCAAGCACCCGCAAGTTACCTATTCCAAAGACGAGACAAATTTCCGCACCCTATCTCTCGCAAAGACGGGCAAAAATGCCTGCACCCGAATAGTTGCAAAAATTCAAGTTCACCCCTAAAATGCTAAGGGGGAGGTGATGCTTTTCAAAATACTTAGCATTTTTGAGGTTCGAGAACCACACAAAGGAACAGGTTCGACCCTGCTAACGTCAAGGGGGGAGGTGACGCTTCAAGTTGCAGCTTGACCTTTCTAGGGGCTCACCGGCCTTTTTTCCAAGACTTGCCAGAAAAACAAGGAAACGATTTTTTCTCAGAACCTTTAAGCAAGGTTGGGAAGTAGCTTGCAATAGATTATTTTGACCATTGCAAGGGGCTCGTCAGCATAACTGAGTTCCTGAAAAAAAAAGAAAAGAAGAAAGGGGACAAATCCGTAAAGCTCAATCACCTATTTTTTTTTTGCGAAAGAAAGCTCAATCACCTAGTCGACAAGGTATCATAACTGAGTTCCTGAAAAAAAAAGAAAAGAAGAAAGGGGACAAATCCGTAAAGCTCAATCACCTATTTTTTTTTGCGAAAGAAAGCTCAATCACCTAGTCGACAAGGTACGCATGTCGATTCGCAGCAGATCAAAGGTGGGGCTCTTCAATCGCATAACAAGCTACAAAAATTTATATATTACACTTTGCCGTATAGAAGGCTTGATCGTTTCACGAAAGGTATCCAATTACACAAAGCAAGCGATCCCGAGACATGCAACAAGCGTATAGTTTACAATCGCAAAAAGTAATGGAGTAATCTTTCGTAAGAGCATCACAACTCCTCAAACTGACAAACTGGGAGTCGGAAACCAGCCACGTAAAAATCCCGGAAAACCACCGCCTCGTCCGGTTTAGGTGACGGAAGTTCTTCTTCTCCTGGTGCCCGCGCTTCACCCTTGGCAAAATAACCGCAGTTCTCATGGAATTCGATCTATAAGCTGCTCGTTCACGGTACGGTGGATTGGCCGAACCTGGTGGTAACCGGCGCAGTGCTCTTCGACTTTGACTTTTTCATCGACACCAAGTCATCAAAACTGGCGTCAACTAGAGCCAACCCGTCCCCAGCACCCTTGTCTTCTGATGACCCACCCGATTCCTCCCTAGATTCATCACCTTCCCCTGACTCTCTTCGTCTAGTTCACCTTCCTCTAGGGAGCCAGATGAAAGAACCCTTGTCACGGCAAGGGAGCCCTGATCCTCTTCGGCGGTTTGTATTTCAGCCAGGCCACTCGTCCCGGCACCTATGCCGCTTCGGCACATCTCTTGCAGCTTGGGGCTATCTTGCATGACCTCTCCCGGACCAGCCACTCGGGCACTCGTTCCCGCTTCTCTCGCATCCATCAATCTAGCCATCTGTTTTATATGAACCAGACTATCACACGAATCTCAAAGCATAGGCTGGAGTAAAACCGCGGGGTGCTTTCACGGCCGGGCGAGGAATAGTTACCGCCCGCCCCCGCCTTTTATGGGCAGCACCCCCACACCTGTTCACGGAGCGCGACAGTTCGCTTCCCGATAAGCGCGGAGCAGGCGGTTAGCGCGTCTTACCTTTTCAACCAAGAGCCGGACCTTTCTCCAACTAAGCCCGGAGGTGATGCTTTCCTAAAAAATCTCTGATTTTATCGATGAATCAGCCCATTGGATCCAGTCCGACGCATCGAGGGGCTACTGTTGGGGGCAAAAGCTAACCTCCGCCGCCACAATTCGAGAAAGGTCCTAGATTGCCTCGCGACATCTAATAATAATCACCTAAGTTTCTGTGTTCACCACCTATTTTTCAGCTTATCCATTAAAGCTCCACGCCTCACAAGGAAGGCCCAAAATATTAGTCGTGCCTTGAAGATAAGGTGCGGGACCCGGATGCGCTAGGAGAAGGTGCGCGCCCTGACGACAAGGTGCGGAACCTGAACGCGCTCGGAGGTGGTCCGTGCTCAAGATAAGGTACGACGCCCACACTCGAACAGAGGAGGTCCGAACTCGAAGGCCATGCGCAAAGACTGTTCACACTCGGAAGAGGTTCACGCCCGGGACAAGGTGCGAAACTCACACGCGCTCGGAGGAGGTTCGAGTTCGAGACCAAGCAGAGCAAACCGTGCCGTTCAAAGGAGGCACGCCGTGAAGCAGCTGAAGGCCGCGGTTCGAAGCGAAGAGGCGGCGATTTGCTCAAGACAAAAGACCAAAAATTTAGACAAGGTACCGAAACCGGCTTGTAACGCGTGAGGTAGGTCGCGTGGTCAAGTTGAGTTTGTCTTCAGTTGTAAAATTCCTTCAATACCCTTGGCTGTTGTCTAATAGGGCTAAGCATGTGCGACGTAAGTCAAGGGTATTGAAGGTAAAATGGAAGTATTGAAAGTAAAATGTGCGATGTGAGTCAAGGGTATTGAAGGTAAAATGGTCGTTCTCTAATAGACCCAGCACCCTTGACTTCGCCTCTTTCCCCAGCTTGCCTCTTGCTCGGTCTCCGACGGCACACCAGCGGCGGCCAAGGCCTCGACGGCAACAAGGGTGGCAGCCTCCTCAGCCATGAATCTCTCCCGGTGGCGGCAAAATAAAGGGTGGATGTAGGCCGGGGTGCGCAGCCGCACTAGCGACGACCGATCTATAGGTCTGGGGCGGCCTTGGGGAGCTCGCTTAGGTGCAATGGCGGATTGAGAAGAGTGAAGAGCGCAAAGGCAAAAAGGAGGTGAGGAAGGCGAGGAAGTGTGGCGCAACGATTAGACGACGACGACGGCAGCCGCGGTTGTGTATTTATAACGCGGCGCCGCCCTACCCTAAAGGCTCCGAAACTAACGGACGGAATCCGCGGGATTGGCGATACGCGATCCGCCTGATCCGAAATTGACGGACTTGATATGTTTCCATTTTTAAAGGACTCGGCACGTTCCAAGAGAATCAGGCCACGACCCTCGCATGCTCGGGGGCTGGGAGCCGTGAAAGGACTCGGCGCGTTCCAAGCGAAGCAGGCCAAGACCCTCGCATGCTCGGGGGTTGGGCGCCGTGAAAAGGACTCGGCACGTTCCAAGCGAACCAGGCCAAGACCCTCGCATGCTCGGGGGCTTTGTGCCGTCAAAGGACTCGGTGCGTTCCAAGGGAACCAGGCCAAGACCCTCGCATGCTCGGGGGCTGGGCGCCGTGAAAGGATTCGGCGCGTTCCAAGTGAACCAAGCCACGACCCTCGCATACTCGGGGGCTGCGCGCCGTGAAAGGATCGGCGCGTTCCAAGGGAACCAGGCCAAGACCCTCGCATGCTCGGGGCTAGTTGCCGTGAACGGATTCGGTGCGTTCCAAGCGAACCAAGCCACGACCCTCGCATGCTCGGGGGCTGCGCGCCATGAAAGGACTCGGCGCGTTCCAAGGGAACCAAGCCACGACCCTCGCATGCTTGGGGGCTAGACGCTGGTTAGGGTTTGGTGTGTCTTCAAGACCATGCTGACCTCTCAGGAAGTCGGGCATCATCCCCAGCTAAAAACACGTGAACGTGTTCATATTCCATACTTCGCGAAATTGCGGATCTGCAAGTTTAAATTACACTCGGCCATCGTCCGTTTAGAGATACAAAGACATGAACTGCCTACTAGGCACCTCTTGGACCACTTCAGTTCGGCGGTCAGACCACACTCACTAGGAGCAGTTTTCACAGCTCTCTCATCGGTTTTCTTGTGGCATCCCAGCAACTGAAGAACCTCGTGGCTGCATTGCTAGAAGAAGGGGAGGACTAAACACCACCAATGGCGCCGAGATTTCACCTCGTGGGACGTCCTCGATGGGCTCCGTCGCGAAATCAGCCATCGATTCGACATCATTCGCTAGCTTCCTTGCGAAAAAGACGCCCACCGCGGCCTCCTCGCTCGGTTCCACCGCGAGGTGGATCTCCATCTCGCCGATGAGGAGCGTTATGTCCTGCTCCCTTCACGCAGCATCTGCACCACCTTTCATCGGTTTCTTCTGGCATCAATGGCACCCACCAAGGCAGGAACCTTGGCTCCTTCTACTCTCACTCACGAATTCATCAGGAGGATGGATCTTCAGGCTCCACATGCTGGCAAGCCATTTCGGAAATGCTACGCTGGTATACCACGCGAGCGCGCCTATATATACACGGCCACAGCCGAGTACTGTTAACCCATGACCAACCGACAGCCAGGCGAGGATGCGCATGCACGTCGACTTTATCGCCCGCTGACGGCCTTTATTGCTTTTGACTGAGCACGCTCAGCTGCGTTTTCCACGCATCGTTATCAACACACTGTTCGCTCATGGGCATTGTTAACTTTGGTCCTTTCCTTGGTGGTAGCACACTCTCACCTACCCCCATCTCAGCCAGCATGTTTGACTGAGCAAGCCCCAACTCGAACGGTAACCTTGGTGGAAGCCTGCCTTCACCAACTCTCGGGCAACACGTTGGCCGACTACTTTTGAGCCTTGGCCGCTTATACTAACCAACCCAACGCTCAGGGGCTACTGTACGTACAGTGCTCCTAATCGTCGCCTTATACTCGGTCCTCATGAGAACCGATCGACAACTTCGAAGAACTCGGCATCGTATTGGGTGTTCTTTCTCTTTGGAGCACCGTCCAACCTTGTGCCGACTACATGTGAAAGCACCTTCAGTCGACCTCATTGGCTTCGTTCCTTCGTCAAGCAGTTCGTCACGTGCCTGCACGTTGCTCGGGGGCTTGTGTGATATGGGTACCCCTGGGCCCACTGTTAGACCAGACCATGGCGGCCAGGGCCCACGTCTGACAAGCTTGTGGGCCAACCCATAGGCGGCCCACACGGACTCCCCGACTTGGCAAATAAGTTGATAAAGACCCGGTGGGCGGCTCGTCCGGATATCCAGGGATATTCAGTTGTAACCAACTCGGACTAAGAGTCTTGGTCGATGTCAAGTAGGTTTAGATGGAAACCGACTTGTAAACCCTAGCTCACCCTATATAAGGCGGCCTAGGGCACCCCCATGAGGGACACGATACGAGACATCTCATTGTAACCCATACGCTCGCCCTTGCTTCCTGAAGCTTGACCGAGTACCAGCAATACAAACAATACCACCGACACAGGGCGTAGGGTATTATACCTCCGGGTAGCCCGAACCTGTCTAAATCAGTGCCTCATGTGTACCATCAAGCCACCAGCTCGGCGATCGCCCCGCCTACAAATCAACCACTCGGGTACCCCCAGGTGGATTGCCGGTCCTAAGGTCCGACAGCCACTATAAAAGCCGACCCCTGTACATAATTCGAGAATAATGAAAAATAGAAAAAAATCCCTAGTTTCTTACTTGTTTGGTGTAAGCTTGTGAATTTGACACGAACACTCCGCATTCGTGTATCTGAACTGCCTGTAGTTTGCTGCTGGTTGCCAAACATGGCAAATTTTGAAGTACTCAGCATGGACCGAGCATCTTATTGAGGTCTGAGGGATCATGGAACGCCGATGGCTACCGGACACCAAACTCACGACTGTATATTTCCAAGTTCACCTGACAGAAGGAATATAATGCTTCCATCGTGTCACGGTAGCTTGAAGCCTTGAACAGCTTCTTTCTGCTAAGTAGAGTAGTCGAAACAGTTGCCAACGTTCAGTTGACTTCATCGTTGTCCAGATTCAGTGCCTGTTCTTGGAAGAATTAGGTTTCTGAGATACAAAAGTCAAATGTGTTTGTAACTCATCCTTCCTTCATGCTTGCACCTCCATTTGCTTCAGAATAAATAAAAAGTAGTCCATAAAAAAATAAATTTCTAGTATCCTAGTCCTAGCATGTTTCTGCCATCTGAAATTCAGGTCAAGTAGCACTCCAAGAGTTGCAGAATTAACAAATACTCTGATCTGAAATCACCCATCCTATTGTAAGAACTATTGAAGTTATTTTCTATCGCGCTCTTGCAAAGAAGGCAACAAGTCTGCCATTCTGGACAAGGTGATTTGTTTTCCTGAAAAGAATGACTCAGTACTTTGGTTAGTTTCAGACTTTCAGTTTGACCTCAATACTGTAGCTCAAGCAATAGATTTAGCCATTCTAAAAGATCATGGAACGTCGATGACTACTGGGCACTAAACTCATGAGCATCTTCACCTGATGAAAACAACTCTTCCATCATGTCGTCTCGATATCTTGAAGAGCTTCATTCTGCAAAGTAGAGCACTCAAAACAATCGCCAGCGTTCAGTTCACTTCATCAGTATCTAGAGTCAGAGCCTGTTCATGGAAAAACAATTCTCTTAACTATGAACGTGAAATGTCTCTGTAGCTCATCCTTCCTTCATGCTTGCACTTCCTTTTGCTTCAGAATCCAAACAAAACCACTCCACTAAAGAAATCAATTTCTAGTATATTAGCATTATTTTAGCCCTTTGATAGTCATGTCAGGCATGCAGCACACGTTCAACTGAATTAACAGAAACTCTGATCTGAAACTATCCACCCTATTTCATTTTCAAGAATTGTTCTAGTTATTCAACTGAACCTTCTACATGTCCTCTCTAGGCTGTAGATGTTTACAATGGCTATTCCCCCTCTGCAATTGCAGTGAAGCTCAGTGCCGATGCCGATACATCTTTTCACAGAGGAGGGGGATTGCCAACGCCAACGGAGAAAAAGTAACCACACCGGAGCCCAAATATATATGCTAGTTCCTGACCATTTAAGCCACCATGAGTCCAAGACCATTTATGGTCTTTATATTCTTCCACAGTAGTTGTTTATGATCATTACTGTGAAGACTATTTTTAAGGTCTTGAGCTGACTTTTTTTTTATGGTCGGGGAATATCCGTTTGGAACTCAAACATATACTGTGGTTCTTTTTACTTGAAAATTGACCTGATTGGTTCAGTCCAGTTTTGGCCTGACCCTGACTGACTGTTTCAGTTCAATTTCTGTAGAGGAGATCGCTTACTTTGATAAGCTGACTGGGTGGGAGGGATATTGCTCCATTCTTTTTTTTAAAAATTACTTGATGTTCCATTCTTTGTTTGTAAAATTCTGGGTGCATTGCCAGACCATTGTTTTCTTGTTCCAAAATTAACTTGATGTTCCATTTTTTGTTAGTAAAATTCTGGGTGCATCTGCAGACCATTGCTTTCTCATTCCAAAATTACTTCGTCAGAGTTACTTACACCGGCAGCGACGGGAATTGTGAAGCAGCTGTTGTTCATTAACTTGTCAGAACTAGACTATCATTGCTTAATTGGCCTGCACTGCTGCGCCTGATACACAAGAGGCTGTACCTTCAGCCTCAGACAGCGGTAAACATAAGCACTGAAAAAGGTTATCTATCCAATTTCAAGCCACAAAGTTTTGCTGAAACATTGTAGCAACAGAGATGCTGATATCAGATGCATCACTATCAGGACATAATATTACAGACTGAATCTCTGCAACTGTCAAAGTCAGACATCAGGGCCGCCTGAAGATTTTGCCTGGAGAAATTGCATGCTAAGATTACAAGAAATAAAATTTCCACAATGCAGTATTGATTCAGTAATTAAGTTTGAAATAGCCACGAAAGGAATTTCAACCACAATAATCTCAACCAAACTTTTGGAGTGAAAACAACACATTGCAGTGTTTTGACTTCAAAAACTCACTTTCCTGAGCACAAGGGAAGCATATTTACTCCAAGAGTTCACTCCAAGTTGAAGAATCAAAGCACACACTGAGCAAGATCATGCTGTCATTAACATACTACACGGGCAAGTCCAAGAGAAGCTTTACACTACTAGCAACTCAACCAGAGAGATCCACAAAGCACAACGGCAAGAAGAACTGCAAATATCATGTACAAAAAGTGACTGTTAGGAGAGTCAAAGGCCTAATGGGCCGGCTCGACAGGCCCATTAGGCCTTTCGACTCGACAGGACCATTAGGGTTAGAGATAATAGTACTAGATTGGTATTCTATTGTTTAGGATCAAGTAAACCTCTATATATAATGACAGGAAATGTATCAATCTAATCAAGTAAGAATTAGAAGGAAAACCTTCCTCTTGCCCGGCCGTGGGCAGCAGCCCCGCAGCCGGCGTTCCCAGCGCCCCTCAACCCTAATTCTCCACAGATCAACTCACCACATAACATCTGCTGCCATCTGCGATCACCAGTACACATTTCCTTCATCAAAAGACCTCGCACCAGTAAGTTTTCATAGGCTTGAAAGCACCAGCTCTTCGTTCCTGATCTGTAATAGCTGCTCCCAGTGCTGCAGGAGCATAGATTTTGGAAGTAGTATCAGCCACTTTAGGTATCGATTTTCCATCAATATATATTTGTTTCTCAACAACCAAAATGATCAAGTTGCCACCAATGGCTAACCAAACAATACTAACTTATTATCCATTAACTCAGCTGGTCTACACATTAACTCCTTTTTCCATGGTAAAAAATCAGCAGTGGAACATGGAAGTTTAAGATCATATATCTTTGCACTCATGCAACATGGAACTATTACTTTTATTCAAGATGCTCATCAGTTTGTTCATGACTCATGCAAGCTTTCTTCTTAAACACAATAGCATGCAAACTTCTTCACTATCTGGGTATATGTAGATGGAAACAATCAAGATATCGAAATCGAAAATTGAATTATCAGCAAAATTGAATGAGGAATTACCTTGAGCTTCACCCAAAACTGTAGATGCGTCTGGATCAATTATTGGCCTCTTCAAGCCTCGACCAATAGCACTGCTGAATGTTTTAGTTGCATCTTCGACGGCAATTGGCTTTGGCCATGACGCATCAGGGTCAGGTTGCAACCGAGACAGCATACGAATACAAAATACAAATGATATGAGTTGTTGCCTTCCATACTACTCACATTAAAATAAGTTTCCTTGCATACTATGGACCTTGCCGTGATGATCAGACCTTGGTGCGGCAGCGAGAGTTGAAAAAGGAAATGAGCAGTGCGTCTGCTAGGAGTTTAAAAAGGAAATAATCAGACCTTGGCGTTTGAGGAAATGATCAGACCTTGGTGTTTGCCGTGATTAAGGTGCTGCGGCAAGGAAATTATCCAAATCTTGCCGTGATGGTCGTTTATCACAAATCACAGTCATATACACTCATACTCCCTCTCCATATCGTAATAGAAGTCGTTTAGGACAAGAGTTAACTTACCGAGGAGTAATTAATTAGGAAGGAGTTTTCCCCATTTGCCCTTATTAAATACTATTGCGGGTGTCTCCTTCACAAGAGTTTCTCCTACCTAATTTGGCCAGCGCAGCGTGGTTTGAAATGAGATGCTGGTTCGTGTTCGATCCCTTGCTGACCCAAATTTTTTTAGTTTCAGGAGATTTTGCATGGTACCGTGTGCTGGTTCTTCGTTTGAACGGTGGCCTTTTTTTCGCGTTGTGCGCTCGTAATTAAAAGACAATCATAACGACATAGTGCATTACATAACTTGTATATCGGGCGTATCGGATACGGGTAACGGTGGCCTTTTTTTCGCGTTGTGCGCTCGTAATTAAAAGACAATCATAACGACATAGTGCATTACATAACTTGGATATCGGGACGTATATCGGGCGTATCGGATACGGGCACGGCTCCCTTGCAGCCGTACGCCCGTACGGTGATTCATAGCTGGCGCGTCTCCGTCGTCTCCGATGTGGATTTGGCCGGGGTCACGACCAACGCACCGAGATGGAACCCGTAGTCAGGGCAGTGCAGCTGGGTCGCCGGGGCGCCGGCTTGCAGGTTCTTGCGCTCCGATGCCGCGCCGGGGACCTCGTTGTCCGCCGTCTTCTTCGCCCTCTTGCGCGACAAGTCCTCGTCCGCTGCCATCTCCTTGAGCCCGGACGCCGCGGCCGCGCTGGAGTTGCCGTTCTCGTCGTTCGCCGCCCGCTTCTTGAGCCCAGGCGCCGTCGCCGCCGCCGCGCCAGAGGCCTCGACGTCCTGCGCGTTCTTGATATGGCGCGTGGGCGTCCCGTCTCCGCCGTCCGCGACCGCCGCGCAAGATTCCTCGCCGCCGTCGTCCGCGAGCGCCGCCGCGGGCGCGGAGTCCTGGTGGCGCGGGCTGCGGTACACCTTGCACAGGACGAGGCCCTCGAGCCGGCCACCGCCGTCGCCGTCGTGGAGGTGGAGCTCCACCATAATCCACCCGTTCCTGACGGGTGCGCCGCCGTCGCCGTCGCCGCGCTTCATGAACGAGAAGCTCTGGCGGTAGCCGACCGTGCGGAGGCCGGCGAGCGGGTCGAGCACGGGCCTGGGCGCGCCCTCGCTGCGCCAGCACCCGGCCCCACCGGCGACGGTGCGTGCCTTGCGCTGGCCGCGGCCGAGCGGGCTCTTGGTGCGGAGCGGCGAGAGAAAGTACCACGCGCGCTCGCCGCTGTTGTCCCGGGACACGGCGGCTGGGTGCCGCCGCGCGAGCTCGCCGGGCTCGGCGGAGTAGAGGTCCGCCACGTGCACGCAGGCGGCCGCCCGCACACCCCGCGCGACCCAGGGGCGGAGGTAGTGCTCGATGAGCACTACCTCCGAGGGGTGCGAGTCGAAGGCCGCCGCCGCCAGCGCCGGCGACGCCGGGTAGTGGAGGGAGCTCAGCATGGGGTCGTCGGAGTCCGTGGTCGGCGGCGAGCGGGGGGAGGCCGGGGAGGTGAATGGCCACGGCGAGGCGCGGTGGTTTTATATGCGGGGAGATAGGCATGTGATAGAATTAGGCATGCTAAGGATTTAGGGGAAACGGTAGGACGTAGAAGTGCATATCAGGGTGGCCTCGGCTACAAAAAGGAGCGTCATGGGATCTCTAATGCCCTGAGCTGCAGATCCATATGTTAACATTGCTAAAAAATTAAGACCTAGTAACGTACGTAATGCTAACACCAAAATTTGTAAATTTTATGGCCAATGGAGTCCCTATAAGGAAGCCTAACGATCATGTATATCAGGAGTACGTGTCAGGTTGTGCGATGCACATTAAGGAGAGATGTGTGCCTGATAAAGATATGAGTCTGATAAAGAAGCTTAATTGGTGTGGATTATATAAAAAGACGAATGCAAACAAGCAAGGGAGTGCATGCGGCGAGATGTGGCTGCGATTGTGGCATCTTCATCACGAGGAGTGAAGAAGGTGCATGGCGTGGAAGAGTCGAGGGGCTCGCGCTTCTGGGCATTGGACGACGAGGAATCCACTTCGTCCATGGGCGGCGAAACTCCATTGGGAAGCCCAAGGTCCGAGGTATCGTCAATTGATTCACCGGAGTTTTTGCGTAGGGCAATTGATGCAGGTTTCTCCACTGATCAAGTCTATCGGGCGGAGCGGGCGTTGGAGAAGAGTCCATGCAATAAGAAGGAGGGGGATAGGGCGTTGGCGATGCAGATCGTTGATGCATTGATTCAGAGGCGGCCAGCCAGCAAGCCATGGCGTGGTCCGTTGCCGCCTCCTCGTGTGTCACCGTCGTTCGCCATGGGCGACGCACTGTCTGGTGCTAAGGTAATGCCAAGGTCACATTCGTGTTCTTCATCTCTTCATGGTAATGAGCGGATGTCGAGTTGGTCTTCCTCACCGGCGAAGCGGCCGGCGATGGTGACGACGAGCTCCGGGTCCAATCCGAGATCACAGGAGAAGACGAGCCAAGTTTGCGGCGTCAGCTCCGGGCGGGTGATGCGGCTTGGTTTGAATTCAAATGTACAACAGGATGGGCCGGGTGCAGCGTTGGGCTCGGTGGGCCGGTCTAGTCCGTCTCGGTTATGGCTGAGGCCTGGCGTGCCGTTTCGGCCTACGCCTGGTCTCGTAGCCTTCTTCGCCCGGACTGGAACGGTGCCAAGAAACCCTACCAGAGCCCTGCACGCCGCCGCGGAATCATCGAGGGGGAAGTCGTACGTGCAAGTTGCTCGCCAAGCCATGGAGAACGGCGGCAGAGGTGGAGCGCCGAACCGTGGTGGCTACAACGTCAACAGCCAAGGTGGTTTGTTTGGCCGTGGTGCTGCTTCGGGAGGTTTCCAGCCAGGGAGAGGAGGTTTTAATGGAGGGCGAGGAGGAGGAGGTGATGGTCGGGGCGGTGCCGGCGGTGGTCGGTACAACCATGGGCGCTTTGGTGGTGGATATGGTGGTTATGGTGGCGGCTATGGAGGGCGCGGAGGAGGAAGGTATGGTGGTTGGGGTGGTCGCCGGCCATATGGCAATGGTCGTGGGAACCATGGTGGTCCTGCGCCGCCCAATTCCTCGGCCGCGGGTGCCCCAACGTCTGCTTCAGCACCAGCAGCAGGTGTTGGTACACCATTAGCGCCAGCCGGGGCAGCGGCGACCAGTTCAACAGCGGCGGGAGCGAGCAGCTCTGCGCCTGAGCAGATGGCGGCGGCATTGCTGCAGAAGTTGGGTACGGCATCATCAAGTGTGCAAGCTACACAGGCAGCAGCATTGCTTCAACAGGCTTTCAATCTTATGCAGGAAGGGCATAAAGGAACAGCTGATGTGTTGGGGAAGCAAGAGCAGCAGCATGTGGAAGTGGTGACAGAGAAGAAAGGGGACAAAGCTGCTAGTAACAAAGGGGTTCAAGCCAATGGAGAGGTGCCGGAAACATCTGCTGCAGGAGCAGCGAAGAAACAGCCCTACTGCTATCGATGCTACACCAAAGGTCATACAATGGCTGATTGCTCCTCTGTATTGTACTGTGAGATATGCGACAAACAGGACCATCTGAAATTCCGGTGTCCGAGGTTCCGTGCTGATAAGTCCTTTGCGGAGGCATGTGGGTATGCTGTGGATGGTCTTGGTTTTTACTATATTCCAGCTCCTACTCATCATAAGCACAAAGGTGAATCGAAGACAGGGCTGATTAAGGTGAATGGTGGTGCTCTCACGGTTCCAATGGTGACTTCTAGCTCATATCTTTTAATTTTTGCGAAAAAGCTAAGATCTTTTTTTGTCCTTTCAGCCGAGAATACTTTTCTGTTGGAACATATTTCTAAATTTAAGATTTTATACAGGTATTATGAAATGTTTTCTTTTTCCGAAACAAATATTTTGAAAGCTAATGATAGACAAAATTTTAAGTACTTTATCAAATAGGTAATATTTTTATTCGAATAAGTTTTTTAACGCAAATGGTAGGAAAACTCTACCTGCTGTGCCGAGCACTGGCCAATACAAATGGATCCCTCATATGCATGCATGAAAATCTCTAACTCGAAGGCCGGATCGGACGCACGCCTGTATAGATCATAATTTTTTATGTTTTGGAGAAATAGATATATAGTCCCGGTGAGTTTTAGTGGAATGCTCCTTTTGATCCCAGCTAGATTCATTGTTTCAATAATTCCTATTCTTTTTAAGGGTTAGAAACCGAGACTATAGAGGATTTTGTAGTAGCCAACTACGTACTAGGTGCTATGTCAAATTGATATTGATTTGTGACTGAAACTGGTAGCGGCTAGAAAAAACTTGTATGGTCCACACAGATGAACTGGCCGGATGGGGAGGAGCCGACGAACAAGAGCCGTACGGAAACGCTGTGAATGTGCGTACGTCCGACGTTGACCGTTGGCCGGCCGGTCGTACGTGTAAGCAAGTGACACTTGTTCACGAGAACTGCAACTCAGTAAATAAATGAACAACAAAAGTTCTGGCAAACTTGTGTTTTTCAATATAAAACATACACGGTTTGCTCGTTTTTCTTTCATTACATAACGACCTACATGGTTTGATATCAAGCTATAGGAGAATTCGCATTTCCTTCCAGAATTCCATTCAACATGGAATCACTGGTTCTTGTTCAGATACTCAATTGCCATGGCAGCATGGAATGCTGCTCCCACTGGGAGAGCGTCCCCGTCCATGACGAAGTACGGCGAGTGCACCGGACGCACCCTCTCCATGGTTGTCTCGTTGCCGACGCCGATGAGACATATTAGTACCCTAACAGTTTCACTAAAATATCATGTGCGGATCCAAATATGATATGTTTATCGTGAAAGTGGCCGAGATGAGCGGCCGCCTCCGGGTGCGTCGGCTGACCCTGGCGCCGGTGCCTCGCCCGGTGCCGGCGGTGGCCTACGTCGCCGTCCCGCCCACGGAAGACGAATGCAAACAAGCAAGGGAGTGCATGCGGCGAGATGTGGCTGCGATTGTGGCATCTTCATCACGAGGAGTGAAGAAGGTGCATGGCGTGGAGGAGTCGAGGGGCTCGCGCTTCTGGGCGTTGGACGACGAGGAATCCACTTCGTCCATGGGCGGCGAAACTCCATTGGGAAGCCCAAGGTCCGAGGTATCGTCAATTGATTCACCGGAGTTTTTGCGTAGGGCAATTGATGCAGGTTTCTCCACTGATCAAGTCTATCGGGCGGAGCGGGCGTTGGAGAAGAGTCCATGCAATAGGAAGGAGGGTGATGGGGCGTTGGCGATGCGGATCGTTGATGCATTGATTCAGAGGCGGCCAGCCAGCAAGCCATGGCGTGGTCCGTTGCCGCCTCCTCGTGTGTCACCGTCGTTCGCCATGGGCGACGCACTGTCTGGTGCTAAGGTAATGCCAAGGTCACATTCGTGTTCTTCATCTCTTCATGGTAATGAGCGGATGTCGAGTTGGTCTTCCTCACCGGCGAAGCGGCCGGCGATGGTGACGACGAGCTCCGGGTCCGATCCGAGATCACAGGAGAAGACGAGCCAAGTTTGCGGCGTCAGCTCCGGGCGGGTGATGCGGCTTGGTTTGAATTCAAATGTACAACAGGATGGGCCGGGTGCAGCGTTGGGCTCGGTGGGCCGGTCTAGTCCGTCTCGGTTATGGCTGAGGCCTGGCGTGCCGTTTCGGCCTACGCCTGGTCTCGTAGCCTTCTTCGCCCGGACTGGAACGGTGCCAAGAAACCCTACCAGAGCCCTGCACGCCGCCGCGGAATCATCGAGGGGGAAGTCGTACGTGCAAGTTGCTCGCCAAGCCATGGAGAACGGCGGCAGAGGTGGAGCGCCGAACCGTGGTGGCTACAACGTCAACAGCCAAGGTGGTTTGTTTGGCCGTGGTGCTGCTTCGGGAGGTTTCCAGCCAGGGAGAGGAGGTTTTAATGGAGGGCGAGGAGGAGGAGGTGATGGTCGGGGCGGTGCCGGCGGTGGTCGGTACAACCATGGGCGCTTTGGTGGTGGATATGGTGGTTATGGTGGCGGCTATGGAGGGCGCGGAGGAGGAAGGTATGGTGGTTGGGGTGGTCGCCGGCCATATGGCAATGGTCGTGGGAACCATGGTGGTCCTGCGCCGCCCAATTCCTCGGCCGCGGGTGCCCCAACGTCTGCTTCAGCACCAGCAGCAGGTGTTGGTACACCATTAGCGCCAGCCGGGGCAGCGGCGACCAGTTCAACAGCGGCGGGAGCGAGCAGCTCTGCGCCTGAGCAGATGGCGGCGGCATTGCTGCAGAAGTTGGGTACGGCATCATCAAGTGTGCAAGCTACACAGGCAGCAGCATTGCTTCAACAGGCTTTCAATCTTATGCAGGAAGGGCATAAAGGAACAGCTGATGTGTTGGGGAAGCAAGAGCAGCAGCATGTGGAAGTGGTGACAGAGAAGAAAGGGGACAAAGCTGCTAGTAACAAAGGGGTTCAAGCCAATGGAGAGGTGCCGGAAACATCTGCTGCAGGAGCAGCGAAGAAACAGCCCTACTGCTATCGATGCTACACCAAAGGTCATACAATGGCTGATTGCTCCTCTGTATTGTACTGTGAGATATGCGACAAACAGGACCATCTGATACTCAATTGCCATGGCAGCATGGAATGCTGCTCCCACTGGGAGAGCAATAATGACATGTAGTCCCCCCCGCCGCCGTCATGGCCGGCCGGGGCTCGTGCCGCCCCGGAGGAGGCGCACTCGGGCGAAGAAGTGGCCCCGCCGCCGCCGTCCTGGAGGCCCGCACAGGCTTCCGGCCGGCCTCTCCGGCGGCGGCAGGGGAGAGGAGGGGGATGGAGGGGCTGGCTCGGCGGGGCTCGACGTCGCCCGAGCGGGGGCAACCGAGCGGGCCCCAAAGAGTTTTCTGTCGTACCAAAAGGGTTGTGCAGAATTGTCCCAAGCAAACATGTGACATGTTTAGTAAGGCGTGATGTTCATATTATGGTAGTTTAGTGTCCACTTTTATGTCTTCCTATCAAGGAAGAGTTTGGATGATAGAGCTTTATGGTATCATTGCTATTTTTCTTTTTTTCTTCCTTATTAGTGTAGTATAAAAATAACTATTTTAAACAAATATTTTTAAAAAATATATATTTGATAACTTTTACGTTATGTTGGGAAAAGTTTCATTTTTTACCTCTGAACTGTTACCATAATCCAATTTTCCACCTAAAGTTGATGTGGCCGCAAGTAGACTAATTTTCAATAATTGGCTTGTAGGGTTTAGTGGAAAGCAAAAGTTTAAACTGCTAGCGGTTGTTTCGGCTTTATGTTGGGCACTTTGGCTCAGTAGAAATGAAAGAGTTTTTGACAAATCCCCAATGAAAACTTATTTGCAGGTACTCTTCAGAGGAACGTATTGGCTTCGGTTTTGGGCACAGCTACAAAGGCGTGAACAAGACCGGGAGGAAATAAAGGACGCATGTCGAGCATTGGAGGTGCTGGCTATGGGTCTATTTGCCCACCATGGATGGAGGTTTAGCAATAGAATTGCGTTGTAATCTCTTATCAAACTATCTGGTGTGCCTTATTTTGTGATACTTCAAGGTAGACGGAAGAGCTACTTGTTTTGTAATTTGGCCGTAGCCATTTTGGTCAAGGCCGGATAATTTCATTATCCATTATCTAAAAAAAAGATTAATTAAAAGGCCAACATGTTGATAATTAATGTGCGTGGTTGGTAAAACACGGCAAGCGTGCCATTCTTCATATAATTTAGTCCATATCTGAAGAATTTTGTGTATCATGAAAACTTGCATAAAACATGGCAAGCGTAACCCTTTCTTCTTAAGAAGATGTGATCCTACATGGTGATAGGCCTGTGGAGAAGGAATCAAGCAAAAGTGTGCGAGCGCATGACCAACAAGCCCAGATGGCAAGGTTAAATAATTAGATCTTCCTAAATTTCCTTTCTACTTTATCAAGAAAGGAAAATAAAAAATGAACATAGCTAGACAATGGCCGGCTAGTGATTGGATATGGCAAGGTAAAAAATAGATCATAAAAAATCAGATCTTCGTCTCCCACAAATTTTAAATATGTCTGGATTGAAAAAAATATAAAGAATAAAATTGAGTTTTCTTCCTACTTTATAGAAAAAAAAAGAGATTGAAAAATTAAGGCATCTGTTGTCTCCCGGAGAAGCGAGCCACAATGACCCCCTTGATGAGGTTTAGATTAGGAAGAAAATCTAGTGCGCCCGGGGCGCACCGGCGCCAGGGTGCGCCCCGCGCTATCTGCCCACCCCTGGGAGGCCATAGCCATGAAAACATAAAAGAAAGAAAAAAACAACTGTACCCGCCCGGTTGGATTGGGACATCAACGCGGAGTACCATTTGCAACTCACCGGCCGTCCACACACACGAAAACCACATCAGAGAGGAAACAAAACCGCAGCTCCCACCCACATACCACAACCTTGCATTCATCAAAACTCCAACGTGGTCCGTCGCTGATAAAGGAAACGTGGTCCAATGTGTCGGGACGGCCTCCCCGCCGGCGCCTCGCCCGCGCACCGCCGAGAATCGACGCCCCGCTGGCCCGCTCTCCTGGCCTCCTCGTCGGCCGCCGGCGGCGGCAGGGGAGAGGAGGGGGATGGAGGGGCTGGCTCGGCGGGGCTCGACGTCGCCCGAGCGGGGGCAACCGAGCGGGCCCCAAAGAGTTTTCTGTCGTACCAAAAGGGTTGTGCAGAATTGTCCCAAGCAAACATGTGACATGTTTAGTAAGGCGTGATGTTCATATTATGGTAGTTTAGTGTCCACTTTTATGTCTTCCTATCAAGGAAGAGTTTGGATGATAGAGCTTTATGGTATCATTGCTATTTTTCTTTTTTTCTTCCTTATTAGTGTAGTATAAAAATAACTATTTTAAACAAATATTTTTAAAAAATATATATTTGATAACTTTTACGTTATGTTGGGAAAAGTTTCATTTTTTACCTCTAAACTGTTACCATAATCCAATTTTCCACCTAAAGTTGATGTGGCCGCAAGTAGACTAATTATGCACTCAAGTTAAGCAGATCTTCCAGGTCCTTCGTGTGTGTCAACGTAGAAATTCACCGCTCGAGAGATTGGAATTTTCTTTCCTAGTTTCTCTTCATATAAATGATACAGAGAAGATGCCCGTCTCTTTAGACTAATTATGCACTCAAGTTAAGCAGATCTTCCAGGTCCTTCGTGTGTGTCAACGTAGAAATTCACCGCTCGATAGATTGGAATTTTCTTTCCTAGTTTCTCTTCATATAAATGATACAGAGAAGATGCCCGTCTCTTTTTTAAAAAAAAAATCTGTTTTTTGTTGGAAGTGGAAAGGGTCAAATGGACTTTTTCCACACTATCTTACGTAGCTTCCATCTCATTTGTTTTAACCCAGAAATTTTGGATAATCCAACCGGCCGGCTGGTAACTAGGATTGGAGATCCGAATTGCATTGAGAAATCATAAGAGGAATCCAATACATGCTAATTCAATACGGTACCGACAGCAACAAGCTGCTGTACTCCCGCTTTTTTATTATATATATATATATAATAATAATAATAATAAATAAGGAGAAAGGAAAACTTCGATTCATCCATCAACATGGGAAACGCACGGAGCTTGCCCCCGCCGGCGTCGGACGACGGGCCTTACGACGCGGCGGAGGTGGCCGCCCGGCAAAGCAGCTTCAAGTTCTTCGAGTCCCTCGACCCCGGCAGCGCCTTCCGCTGGTCTAGTTACGCCTACTTCCTGTACAAGCGCGGCGGCGGCGCCGATCGCGCGCGCCCCGTCCTCCGCGCCGCCGTCACCCGCTGCGCCGACTACTCCTGCATCTACAGCTCGTGGATCACCATGGAGGCGTCGTGCGGCGACCACGCCGCCGCCAGGGAGCTCTTCGAGGAGTGGCGCGCCCGGATCGATGCGGACGGCGGCGGAGCGAGCGAGGACGGGCGGGCGCACCTGTGGACCCGCTACATCTCGTTCGAGCTCGAGCACGGCGGCGGCGCCGACCGCGTGCGCGCCGTGGCCGCCGCGGCCGTGGCAGCGTGCTCCCGGAACGTTGACGTGCGCGCCGAGTGCATCCTGGCGGAGGTCGAGCTCGGCGACGACGAGCGCGCGCGAGCCGCGTTCGACCGCGCCCTCGCCGACTTCGCCGGCGACGAGGACGCGAGGAGGCGGCTGACGGAGAAGGTGCAGTGGGGAGGCGGCTACCTGAGCGAGAGACAGTTTGGCGGCTGCTCGAGCTTCTGCCGCGGCTGGTGCTTCCGACCATATCGCTGGTGGGAACAGATATAGAACCACACCTTCTGTATTTAGCTTTTCTACTGAGATGATTACCATTTTTTGAGAACGTGTACACAGCACGTATTTCGTTAACAAGAGTTACAATAACTCATACTCAACAGAACCCTTGACACACAAACCAACGACAACCACAACCACAAAAATGACAGAACGTGACCCAGAACAGAACAAAAGAGAAGTCACTAAGACAACAAGTTGTCCCTGCAAAGATATCTAAGGTACCCCACTACGAACCACTAAGACAATCGAAGCAACAAAGGATAGGCGGTACGGAGGAAACAGGCAGACGACGCCTCTAAGGAGAAGACAACGCTGACAACACCATCGTCATTCATCCTTCCATAGGACTGAGCTTTAACTTGGTGAATCCACAAAGTTAGGAGGGTCAATGACAATGCTTCACCAAGGTGAGCTGCGTCCATGGACGTAACCGCTGCCGCTGCCATTAGTGGCCTCAAAGCCAAGCAGAGATTTCGCTTGTGACACCCAATCCCAACAACATACACCCACATAGGAATTCGGTAACGGCAGAACGACGACCGCGACAGGGCGACCACAAAGATGACAACGGATACAACAGGGGGATGACCGAATAATGACATGTAGTTGGGTGGCCACCGGAGCTAATCCCAGCCCGTGCATGGGGAGCGTGGCGCATATGGGGGGCGCCGGCCCAAAAGGTGTCGCACAGGGGTCCATGGCCAGCGACGCGGGCACAGAGAGCCACAAGCGGAGGCCCGTTGCTTGGGCAGCCAGCTACGGCTGCGATGCGGGACCCAACTGTGAATCCGCCAGATCTGGTTCGAGAGCGGGCCATGGTGGCAGGTCCACGAGCCTGAACGGTGGCGGTGATGACACATGTGTCAGCACGGTGGTGGCAGCGATGATGACTGGCCAGGTGCACGACCTGGGCCAGCGGCGATGATTACGACCCGGTACGCGGGCGCGGTAGCGGCGGCCCCTATGGCGCGAGCACGGGTGGCGACGACCGGGTGCACAGGCACCGGCGTGAAGGTCGAGCTAACGACCGACGGTGCACGGCGGGTCGACATTGGGTCGGCGGTGCGGATCTATCTCTCGGGCGGCCGACAGCAATGGGCCGATGTCGGGCGGACAACTTGGATCCGGCGGTTGGGGCGACAGATGCAGCACGGGGCGGCGGATGCCGATTCAGGGATTGCCGCAACGCTAGATGGGAAGCGAGGGAGGCGGCTCCGGCACAGTGACGGCCGACGACGTGGATCCATAGGGTAGGCGGCAGCAGTGCAAGAAGGCTGGCCGGCGGTGGTGGGTGGACGGGCGGTGGCGCCTAGATCCGGTGCGGCTTGTGAGAGCGACCTGGATAGTGGAGGATGGTGAGCAGAGAGAGGGAAAGAAGGGAGAGAAGAGGGAGGATTAGGGGGAGGAGAGAGCTGGCCGCCGCCAGGCGATGGCGGCGGCGGCCGTCGAAGCTAGAGTTTCGGGTGGTTGGGCAGCGCTGGTGTCACCCCGGAGTCACCAGTGGGCGACTCAGCCGCTCTTGTGATTTGACGCGTACCCGTGCGATGGTCGTTTCTGTCTCAAGTTTCTAGTTTAAAGTCAATCATTGTGTCATGATCCATATATGAAGAATTTTGTGTATAACGACAACTTGCATAAAACACGGCAAGCGTGACCCTCTCTTCCCGATATGATCCTACCATAGCGATAGGCGTGTGGAGAGGGAATCAAGCAAAAGTGTGAGAGCGCATGACCAACAAGCCCACATGGCAAGGCTAAATAATTAGATCTTCACCTGCTCAACTTCTGGCCCTGCTTGGATCCACTAGATAATTGCTAGCAAGCTAATTTTAGCTGTGGTTGATCCAAACAGGATCAGCTAATTCTCAGGTAATGCCCATTATATTAGCTAAGTAGCAACTATAGCAGCTACGTGGATCCAAACAGGACCTACTTTGCCTTAATTTCCTTTTCGCTTTATCGAAAAAAGGAAAATAAAAATTGAACATAGCTAGACAATGGCCAGCTAGTGATTGGATGGCAAGGTAAAAATTAGATCATAAAAGATCAGATCTTCGTCTCCCTCAATTTTTAAATATGTATGAATTTCCTTTCTACTTTATTGAAAAAATAAAAATAATAAAAATGAGTTTTCATCCTACTTTATCTATACTAGTTGCAATGCCCGCGCGGCACGCGCGTGCTAAACTCTCTTCTACACATTTGTCTCAATTCATGTGTCACACACGTTTATTGATGACATGTAGGTACTAAAACATTGTCACTTTAGTGGGCCATGATAAATAGACCGGTCATGCGAAGCACTTTTAAAAATACTTTATATTCGTTCTCTCATGTATAGAGAACTTTATATTCTCAAAACTCAATAGTTGTTGCACGTGCGCACGCACGTGTGTATACAGAGCTTTAGCTATTCTCAAATCTAGAGGCACATTATTTTTCGAGTTAGTTGGTCTTTATTTATATGGAGAAAAACTCTTCAATCTTTTGTCTATTAGCAATACGGGATAATTGTGTGCACGTGGGGAGTTAGGGCCCTAACAGAGGACCTTACCTGAAGAATGTGATTGGGATTTGAGAACGACTGAACGAACATGCAGTCATGCACATAATAGATCCTTTACTGGAACATGCAATTTTTTCTAGCGTTTCTAGTTTTTCCCTCCCACCAAAGCCCGACAGGTGGGTCCTCTGTGAGAGGGTATGGGTGGATTTTTTGGTGGAAAGTGTTTTCAATTCTCTAGGATCCTTTTAGTATAGATTATAAAGAGAATTAGATTAGATTTGAAAACACTTCTCACCAACAAAAAAAACCCACACCCACCTCACATAGGACCCACCTGTCGAGAAAATTGGTTGATGAATGGTAGGGACATTCCTATGTTGATTTCCCCCTCCAGACCCAAAACTTTTTTCACCCAAAAAAGGGCCCACCTAAATATACTCACATTTGTACCCACGTCTATACACAATTATCCCGTATTGTTAAAAAATAATAAATTAGAGAGTTTTCTCCATGTAAATAAATGACAACTATCATGAGTTTTGAAAATAATATATCTAAAGCTCTCTCTATATATAAATGAGAGAGCGAATATAAAGTATTTTTAAAAGCGCTTTGCACTAAAGTGAAGTGATATTGTTTTAGTACTTACATGTCACCAATAAACGTGCGGCACGCACGTGGGAAGCGAGCCACAATGACCCTTGATGAGGTTTAGATTAGATCCAGGCCAACCTCGTCAGCACTATCGGTTGGGAGGTGGATACAGATGGGCTAATCGTCGTCCCCAAGCAACCGTGTGACATGTTTAGTAAGGCGAGATGTTTATATTATGGCAGTTTAGTGTCCAAGGAAGGGTTTGGATACAGCTTTCTGGTATCCTTGCTATTTTTGTTTTACTTCCTTATTAAAGTAGTATAAAAAATAACTGCTTTTTTACAAAAGATTAAATATATTTGATAACTTTTTCATTATGTTGGGAAAAGTTTCCTTTTTTACCTCTAAAATGTTACCACAATCCAATTTTGCACCTAAAGTTGATGTGGCGGCAAGTAGGCTTTAAATCCTGCACTAGAGTTAAGCAGATCTGCCGAGTCCTTCTCCTTCGTGTGTTGTCCACACACAGGAAGAAGATGCTGGTGCTCGTCCACTTTTACGGCGGCGGCTTCTGCCTCGAGTCGTGGGCGTAGGCCAACCTCCACTCGTTCTGCCTCCGCCTCGCCGCGACCGCCGCCGCCGCCTCGTGCTCTCCGCCGGGTACCGCCTCGCCCCCAAGCACCGCCTCCTCGCGGCCTTCAACGACGGTGCCGCCTTCCTGCGTTGGCTTCGCGATCAGTCCGTGAACGCCTCCACCGGCAACGGCTGGCTCACCGACGCCGCCGACTTCCGTCGCGTGTTCGTCACCGGCGACTCGGCCGGCAGCACCATCGCGCACCACCTCGCCGTGCGCGCCGGCATGTCCAAGCATGGCAAGTCGCTCGGCCTCGACACGGTCATCACTGTCCGGGGCTACGTCTTTCTGATGCCGTTCTTCGGCGGCGTCCGGCGAACGCCGTCAGAGGCGGAGTGCCCGGCGGAGGAGCTCCTGAACCTGGACCTGTTCGACAGGTTCTGCCGGCTGTCGCTGCCGGCTGGCACCATCAGGGACCACCCGGCGGCCAACCCGTTCGGGCCGGACAGCCCCGACCTCGCCGTCGTGGACCTCCGGCCGGTGCTCGCCGTGGCCGGCCTCCTCGACATGATGCGCGACCGCGTCGTGAATTACGTGGAGCGGCTGGCGGCAATGGGAAGCCGGTGGAGCTCGCCGCGAGCCACACGGATTCTACACGCTGACCCGGGTCTGAGGCCACAGGAGAGCTGATGGAAAACCAAATCTACCAAGGCCAGCCTCAGTGCACAGTTTCACTACACGGTTACCCAGATCAGAAACTAGGTAAGTGAGGTAAGTGTGCCAAAGAAGTTTCATGGTGATGAAACTCCTCTCACATCTTACGAAACTCTCGCTTCTCTCTCATGTGTCGCATCAGCACATTTAATTTCTAAAACTCCTCATGAAACCTCCACTGAGACTAGCCTAAAAACGATGAGGATTCGTTTTTGTTAATACGCGTTTTTTTGGTTTTGTGTGAACCGGATTTTCCTTGAACGGGAGGTGGTTACAACCCCTTAATATAAATGATAGCCGTATCTTTAAAAAAAATCTGTTTTTTTACTGTAACTTCCATCTCACTTGGTTTCAACCAGAAATTTCGGCTGGTAAATAGGATATGAGATTCGAATTATTGCATTGAGAAATCACAAGAGGAATCCAATACAGGCTTCAATCCGATACCGAGAGCAGCTAGCTGTTGTACTCCCGTTTGACTAATAATCATATAGCAAGAAGAAAGTAAAAGATCGAGACATCAGGCAGCAGCTGCGTCCTTGCATTGTGTTTGGGCTTCGATCCATCCATCGACATGGGAAACGCACGGAGCTTGCCGCCGCCGGCGTCGGACGACGGGCCCTACGACGCGGCGGAGGTGGCCGCGCGGCAAAGCAGCTTCAACTTCTTCGAGTCCCTCGACCCCGGCAGCGCCTTCCGCTGGTCCAGTTACGCCTACTTCCTCTACAAGCGCGGCGGCGGCGCCGATCGCGCGCGCCCCGTCCTCCGCGCCGCCGTCACCCGCTGCGCCGACTACGGCTGGATCTACAGCTCGTGGGTCACCATGGAAGCGTCGTGCGGCGTCCCCGCCGCCGCCAGGGAGCTCTTCGAGGAGTGGCGCGCCCGGATCGATGCGGACGGCGGCGGCGGCGGCGGAGCGAGCAAGAAGGGGCGGGCGCAGCTGATGTGGACCCGCTACATCTCGTTCGAGCTCGAGGACGGCGGCGGCGGCGCCGACCGCGTGCGCGCCGTGGCCGCGGCGGCCGTGGCGGCGTGCCCCCGGAACGTCGAAGTGCGCGGCGAGTGCGTCCTGGCGGAGGTCAAGCTCGGCGACGACGAGCGCGCGCGAGCCGCGTTCGACCGCGCCCTCGCCGACTTCGCCGGCGACGATGAGGCGAGGAGGGAGCTGACAGAGGAGGTGCGGCGGCGAGGCGCCTACCTGAGCGAACAACGGTTTGGCGGCTGCTCGAGCTTCTGCCGTGGCTGGTGGTTCCGACCATATCGCTGGTGGGAGCAGATATAAGCCACGTTTCTGTAATCTAGTGAGCTCATTAGCGCTCGAGTAATGTTATTTAGATTGAGAAAAGTCTGGTTTTTCTTTTAGATTATTGAGAAAAGTCTGGTAATGTGTCCGGTTAGATATCAAGGCCAATGCCTGCACATTTGATTAACAATAAACAGAGAAGCAGCTGATTAACAATAATTACAGAAACAAGCATCAGAGATTTTCATGGTGTTTCTGTAACATATAACCTAAAGGTGAGTACTCTCATAGTGCTGCACCAACAAATCAATCACTGCTAGGACTGTACATCTCATAGTGCTGCACCAACAAATCAATGACTGCTAGGACTGTACAGCTTTGCACAGAGTATTGCTACAGTATCAGATTGGATACAGTATGTCATAATGTATCCCTGTATATGCTAAGTATACTCTTGGGATTGTAGTGCCGTCGCCAGAGGGTGTCATGTGCAAGGGTGTCATGTGCAGCTCTTCTTGGTTCTCATCGTTTTGTTGAAGGCAAAAGATCCGAATTTCAATGCCGAGTGCATCTACCAATGCTCCAATTGCTAGATTGTCTGCATATGATCGTCTCCGAAGAATTTCTGCTCTACAATGCTGGTATCACAACAGCAATCAATTAGCATCAAGAGACAATCATTGGTGTGAAGAAAATGTCGTACATGCTGCTACGGTACCTCTTCCAAGGTGATGCCATCTTCTATTACATAGAATGCGGAGAAGTCTGGGTGAGTCAATATCCAAGCAGTGGCAGAAATTCTGAGAAAGGACAAAACTGGGAGGGGGAGTAGTCAGATAATTTTGAGAGAACAGAGAACAAGGAACAGAAAAGGTGCATCTCATGTTTTATGTCTTACTCGCTTCAGATTCTTGGTAGTCTCCAAAAAATGCCAAAAGTTGCATCCTTCTGCAATTGAACACAATGTGTAATTCCATCATTAAGTGAGACAAAAAACTGCTACTGGCATAATAAGAAAACAATCTTATTATAAATGATAATTTTGTAATTTACCTAGCAGCTCTTGTTTCACTTTTCCAAATCTTTACTTTTTGAACCAACTCTTTGAATGCCTGTTAGAAATAACATAAATGATGTGTTCACATGTTTGCCTCCATATACAAGAATCCTTAAAACAATAATGGGTACAAAGACAATGTATAGGTACAAAACACATCTTACTGTGTACTGTGTCTTGAAGTCATCATACAGCCATTCAACAGCCACGCATGCTAATGAGACTTTTTCAATGGAACATAAAAGACGCTCCTCTTCAGATGTATCATCGCTGTCAAGAACAATTTCCTACAGAATAGTTAACATGTATGAGAAACAAAGAGAACCGAGTGACAGATACTATAGTAGGGCTAGAAATATGAAATATCACCATGTAAGAGTATATGAAGCTCCTGTAGAAACATTCACCATCCCCAAGCACTACACGGAAGGACGAGTATACTTTCGAAAGTTTCTCTGCAACTGATTGCTTCATCTTGTAATAGCTTTTGGCTTCAGATATAGGAGTTCTCTACATCATCAGAAACAACAAACATAAAAAAACAGTTTAATTGCAATAATGTGCAGAATAGCACAGCGTCCTCATGAACTAGACTTTATTTTATCAAAATAAATTTCTGATCTAAACGAACCTTTTCATTGACATGGGGAACTTTCAAATCTTTGCCAATAGTTAGGTCACCCAACCCACAGCATTCAAGCAAACGGTTCAGAAGAGGGGTCTTCTTCCATAAGAAGTCTGGTCCCTGCATAATTCCAGCTCCAATGTTACAACAGTAGTAAAGGATTTGCAAATGCAATTCCAACAATAAAATAGGGTCATGGGGTAGGAGGGGCACTCATGAGGACTTTCTTAGGCAATATCTGAATTTGAAGAGCTTGTTAGACAATAAGAAAGAGTTGGCAAGGCTGTTCAGATCTTAGGAGCTAAATGAGATGGAATATTTTAAAAAGGGGAGAGGAAAGAAGGCTAGTAGAGTGGTTCGATCCGAATCATTTTGGAAATATGTTGACATTGTTGTTAATTTCTTTGAGCCACTTGTTAATGATAGAGGGATGGACAGTGATGTACCAGGTACGGGTTTCTTGTATGGCTGCTTATTGGGTGCAAATAAGGACATGGCCAAAAGATTTGACAACGACGAGAAGTGTTTCAAAGATGTTTGGGCAATTATCGACAAGAGGTGGGATAATAAGTTGAAGACCCGTACTACAACTATCCAAATAAATTGGAGATCCAAGATGATTGAAGAAGTAGAAATCCAAGACCAGTAATGGATAAGCTTAGTATGTACCAAGATGGGATGGGGACATTTGGAAAAGACATTGCCATAAAGTAGAGGAGGAATAAAAAAGTGATCTAGGTGAGTTGGTCATTTATTCAATCATGTCTCTATCTAACCGTTACTGTTAATTACTCAATTTGACATGTAGTCATGAAATCATTCTTAAATCTAAATACACTAGTTTTTATGAAGCTAAATGGTGGGTAAATCATGGAACCAGATCTCAAATCTTAGGAAATTGGTGGCTAAATACACTACAAAGCAGATGAGGGGGATATTTGCATCACGCTTCTGAGAAACAAGTATCTGCAACACAAACCTAATGCACAGTAATTGCAAGGATGGATCTCATTTTTGGAGAGGGACTTACAAAGTTAAACAGAAGTTTAAATGGAGGGCTATGTGTAAAGTGAACAATGGGGATTTGAATGCATGGATACTGAATGCCCCGCTGAAACTACATTTCCCTAGGGTGCACAATCATTGTAGGACAAGTGTGGGGGGTGGCAGAATGCTGGGATGGAGAGATGTGGTCTTTTGACTTTAACAGAACATTTAGCAGAGAAGAGATTCAAGAATGGGGGGATCTGCAGGAATTGCTGAGTGGTGTGACTCTAAATAACCAGCAAGACCAGGAGGTCTGGCATCTGGGCCCCTGAAAAATCTGGACAATTTTCTACCAGATCAATGTATAGGTTTATGGCATCTAAGGGCATGACAAACAGAAGAATGAAAAAGCTATGGGGGATCAAAATACCGATGAATCTAAAAGTGTTCATGTGGCTGGCCTTCCAAGACAGATTACAAACAGGTGTGGCTTTGAAAAAAAAAAGAAGTGGAAAGGAGAAGCTAACTGCCCTTTGTGCAAAATCCCTGAGAATGTAGATCATATATTTTTTCCCCAATGTGTTCTGGCGAATTTTATATGGGCCTGCTTCAAGGAGGCTCTGGAGTGGGATGGAATTCCCACTTCCATGGAAAATTTCCTGGCAGTATGGATTCCTCTGGGGTGTAAAAGTTACAACTACAAGCTTTTGATGTTCTCTGTAGTCTTGTGGGAGCTCTCGACAACTAGAAACAAGCTGAGAATTGAGGGTATTTTTCCTGGTATTTTTCCTACTACTAATGAGATCATATACAAAATTCCATCCCTGTTTTAGAAGTGGCGAGGATTGTTGAGGGCAGCTGATCAACAAATGATGGGTGGAGGACTTCATGAACAGACCAAGGGACCTCGAAGATCAAGAAACCCTTTTGTAAAATTGCATCTGAAGTAGCTCTGTCGTTTGTGTTCTGATTTCCTGAATCTTGTGTGCTGCTCTGAGATGGTGCCTGTGTTTTGGTAACCTGCTACTAGGACTAGTCGGACGCTTATGTCCCATTATGTAGAACTGGTAACCCCAGTCAGTCAGTTTTTAACACAAAACTATTTGCTTTCTATAAAAGAAGTGGAAAGCCTTTCTTAAAAAAAAATCTTACGAAATTGGCAATAAGAACATTGGGCTTGACATCATTTCCTCAGCATGTGAGAGGAACTGGAGTTTTTTCAAACAGGTAAGAATAATTTAGCGTCTACTTTTCAGTTCTCTACTATTTCAACTTTATTTTGTATTTGATGTCATTCCAATCGGCTACACAATTTCAATTAAGTACCAAATTGCTTCATGACAGGATGGGGGGCCTTGTTTTGTAAAATTTAATTGTTTGCTTAAGCAAAGAAAAAAAAGATGTGTGTCGGCGTCTTGAGGTTATTCTCGCGGCCATGGATGCAGCAGCAGCGCAGTTCGGAGGTTTGTCTCCCCAGTCCCCACCCATCTTCATATTTTTTCCACACAAAGGCATAAAAATGCAAGGAAAATTGCTTACATTGGTAGAACTAAAATCAAGGGTCATTGTCAGCTTTTAGGGTCTTCTACTTGTTCAACCTTTGCTGCAAGTCCAGTGATAAATTCATTCCCAGCATCTTCTAGAATATCTGCAACTTGCCTTTCAATGGGTTCTCTTGTTTTCTTATTTTTTT
>OAMR01001144.1:99900-138369 GCA_900205405.1 Echinochloa crus-galli
CATCTAGATGTGTATAAGAGACAGGCGGCGCCCAAGAGGTGCTCGACGTCGGTTCACAGAGAGAACAGAGGGGAAAGAGAGAAGGGGAAAAAGAAGGGAGGGAAAAAGAGAGGGGAGAAAGAGAGGGGGAGACCGGCGGGATTCGCGGCGGGTAGACGACAGGCGGTCGACGGTGGTCGGCCAACGAGGGTCGGGCCCGGCGGTCGACCCGAGAGCGGGCGACGCGGGAAAAGACAGGAGCGGGGCGGTGATGGCAAGGTGGAACAGGGAAGGGGGACAGCGGGTCGGAAACGACACGGGCGGTGTCGGTGGTAAAAACAGAGCTCGGCAGTAAAAAGATTTGAAAACATTTTCACCGCATGCATTATTTAGGTGATCCTCGCGCCACCTTTTCGAGTCCTTTAGTCGTGTCGTCGAGTTCTTCGAGGGGAATCATCGATCCGTCGACCTCCGTAAGTACCGGCAACCTTGTATCATGTCTAGTATCATGCGGTGGATTTAGATTATGATGCAAGTAGTCTTGTTACCGTGCTTAGTATCATGCGGTGGATTTAAGCGTGGTTCAAGAAGGTTCCTCTGTTAGGTCATAAGCCATGCGGTGGGCTAGGATCTAGTATGGACCAAGTTATCGGCTCTATTAGATTTTGGCAAGGTCTAGTAGATTCATTAAGTTACCCTGTGTTGTCTGGGTTTTACTTTATGTTTAATTCATACAACACTCTTTTTGCCCAATCTAGATCGGTTAGATCGAAAGTGGCTTGTCTGGTCATCAACTGAGCCAAAGTAGGAGATTGATACCCCAAAGCAGATATTGGACCAACAATATTATATTGAATTGTCCTGGCAAAAGGGGCAGGTGCTATGTCCTACAAAATAACAGAGTTATAATAAAAGCAGAATTGTTATTAAAGCCAGATAATGATTGAACAACATTACCTCTGAATTTGGCTGATAGTCAGGCATCAACTCAAGGCAGAAGGGATGAATTGGCATGTTGAAGATGTGATCATGGAATTCTTGCCACCAGACGGTGAAAGAAGGATGAGCAGATGTTATTGGCACAAAAGGTTCAGGTCTATAAATGGATGTGCAGCATCTGTAGTCAAAAATCCTTCTTGTCTCAGTGGAGTCTGTGACAATCTCCCTAGGCTTGAGGAATTCATGGAGAAATAATCTTGGTGGCACTTGGCCACAGCCTAATTGCCTAGCCATCATATTCGGCTGATAGTACTCAAAGGTACTCTGAACCAACCTTCCTCCACAAAATTCGGCTGGCAGAATACAGGGCCGAATGAAAGAATTAAAAATGGCTATGGATTGTGCATCTGTACATCCAATTTCAAAACTAAACTCACAAGGGAGAGTAAGATTGTCATTGTCAGAATAAGGGAACCAAAGAGGATCAGCAAAGCCTTTGGAGAAAAGCTCAAAGAGTTCACCAATGTTCTTATCTACAGATACAGTGGAGGCAGCTTCTCCATAGGTTTGACAGCCTTTAGTGCTTTGGGGTTCCCCTTCCCTATAGTTGACTGAAGGAAAAGACAGGCTGTTGATATCAACTGAAACGATTTGATGCATGTACAGCTGCAGCCACATCTGAACAAACCACCAGGGACCATTAACACAAGAAATTTTCTTATTGGTATGCATCAGGCGAGTGGTTTGATGAAGCATATGGTAAACACTTCCCAGCAAATATTTTCCCAGAGGGATGAGTGTGCCAGCAGCCAGGTCTTCAGCCATCACGATGTGGTTCAGAGTTGGCTCATTAGCTTTGCCACAAAAGATGAATCTGCACAGCCACATATTCAGAAAGGCCCTGTACTCAACATCAGACAAGGGACCATCAGACATGTAATTCTGAATATACTTCTTGTATCCAACTCCTGTCTTTACTCCTGTCTGTTTGGAGGAGCCCTTGTACTTGTATGGATGCACAGCTTCTGTGATATTCAGGCCGGTCATCAGGTAAACATCGGCCAAAGTTGGAGACATTGGACCATGACCAAAGAAGAAGGCATTTACTCCATTGGACCAAAAGTGGCAAGCTGCAATCAGGAGGTTTTCATTTCTGGGAGTTTCGGCTAGAGATAATTCCAGACAATGGGAAATGCAGAGTTTGTCCCAGTTCTTGGTTTGAGGGCTTTTATCATTGAGAATCCTCCTATACCAATTCCTCCAACCAGCAATTGGAGGCAGAGGCCAGTTCTTAAAGGCATCTTGCCATTCATGAGGCTTTGTCAGTGAGGATTTAAAGGGAATTCGCTGAGATTCGGCAGTAATCAGTTCAGAGGGGTCTGAATCTCCTACGGGCCCAAGAAAATAAGTGGGTGCTTTCGCCTCAGTAGGAATCAAGAGTTCAGCCGCTAGAGCCTACCAAGAACAAAAAGGGCGAAAAGGAAAATTTAGGATGCAAAAGAATGATGCCGAATAGTTACCCTGTGTTGTCTGGGTTTTACTTTATGTTTAATTCATACCTTCTTGTCTCAATAGAGTCTGAGACAATCTCCCTAGGCTTGAGGAATTCATGGAGAAATAATCTTGGTGGCACTTGGCCACAGCCTAATTGCCTAGCCATCATATTCGGCTGATAGTACTCAAAGGTACTCTGAACCAACCTTCCTCCACAAAATTCGGCTGGCAGAATACAGGGCCGAATGGAAGAATTAAAAATGGCTGTGGATTGTGCATCTGTACATCCAATTTCAAAACTAAACTCACAAGGGAGAGTAAGATTGTCATTGTCAGAATAAGGGAACCAAAGAGGATCAGCAAAGCCTTTGGAGAAAAGCTCAAAGAGTTCACCAATGTTCTTATCTACAGATACAGTGGAGGCAGCTTCTCCATAGGTTTGACAGCCTTTAGTGCTTTGGGGTTCCCCTTCCCTATAGTTGACTGAAGGAAAAGACAGGCTGTTGATATCAACTGAAACGATTTGATGCATGTACAGCTGCAGCCACATCTGAACAAACCACCAGGGACCATTAACACAAGAAATTTTCTTATTGGTATGCATCAGGCGAGTGGTTTGATGAAGCATATGGTAAACACTTCCCAGCAAATATTTTCCCAGAGGGATGAGTGTGCCAGCAGCCAGGTCTTCAGCCATCACGATGTGGTTCAGAGTTGGCTCATTAGCTTTGCCACAAAAGATGAATCTGCACAGCCACATATTCAGAAAGGCCCTGTACTCAACATCAGACAAGGGACCATCAGACATGTAATTCTGAATATACTTCTTGTATCCAACTCCTGTCTTTACTCCTGTCTGTTTGGAGGAGCCCTTGTACTTGTATGGATGCACAGCTTCTGTGATATTCAGGCCGGTCATCAGGTAAACATCGGCCAAAGTTGGAGACATTGGACCATGACCAAAGAAGAAGGCATTTACTCCATTGGACCAAAAGTGGCAAGCTGCAATCAGGAGGTTTTCATTTCTGGGAGTTTCGGCTAGAGATAATTCCAGACAATGGGAAATGCAGAGTTTGTCCCAGTTCTTGGTTTGAGGGCTTTTATCATTGAGAATCCTCCTATACCAATTCCTCCAACCAGCAATTGGAGGCAGAGGCCAGTTCTTAAAGGCATCTTGCCATTCATGAGGCTTTGTCAGTGAGGATTTAAAGGGAATTCGCTGAGATTCGGCAGCAATCAGTTCAGAAGGGTCTGAATCTTCTACGGGCCCAAGAAAATAAGTGGGTGCTTTCGCCTCAGTAGGAATCAAGAGTTCAGCCGCTAGAGCCTACCGAGAACAAAAAGGGCGAAAAAGGAAAATTTAGGATGCGATTCAAAAGAATGATGCCGAATGCACTTGAGGAAGATTAAAGAATTACCTGAAGATCTTTATCTTGGTGCGCCATTTGAAGATTGAAAGCTTGAAGAAGCTAGCGAGCTAGGGTTTGGATCCAAGCGGAGCTCTGGAGACTCGAACGGAAAAAGATGATGTTGAATAGATTCAATCCAGTTGCGGATTTCTAGTCAATTCCGAGATAAATTATCTTTTATCCCGAAATTGAAGGGGCATGTGTTAACACCAAAATTTGGCACCAGAAAGAGACTGACATGTGGGCCGGGATTAGTAAAAGATATCGTTCGGAAAGGAAAGCTTGTCTTCAAGGGCGTTCGGCAAAGGCATTCTGCGGTCGGGAATTCGTCACCGATTCGGCAAGGGATTTACTCTATGGAAAGCATTCGGGACGCGTGATGACGTGGATTGAATACAAGGAAAGAGCCGATTGATAAAGAATGCGAGATGAATACGGCACTTTGACGTATTTCTTTGGAAATAAACGTTTTGTAATCGTAGTCGATTAGGAATCGTGTCAAGACCAGGGTATAAATATGAACCCATGGTGATTGTAATAGGGGTCGAACAATCATACAACAAACCGGCCTTGTGCCACCTTTTCGAGTCCTTTAGTCGTGTCGTCGAGTTCTTCGAGGGGAATCATCGATCCGTCGACCTCCGTAAGTACCGGCAACCTTGTATCATGTCTAGTATCATGCGGTGGATTTAGATTATGATGCAAGTAGTCTTGTTACCGTGCTTAGTATCATGCGGTGGATTTAAGCGTGGTTCAAGAAGGTTCCTCTGTTAGGTCATAAGCCATGCGGTGGGCTAAGATCTAGTATGGACCAAGTTATCGGCTCTATTAGATTTTGGCAAGGTCTAGAAGATTCATTAAGTTACCCTGTGTTGTCTGGGTTTTACTTTATGTTTAATTCATACAACACTCCTTTTGCCCAATCTAGATCGGTTAGGTTCGGTCTCGACTCATTGCAAGGCATGATCACGTTCTCTCTACATAGCCGAATCCGAGTCGATCTAGATTGCCACGTGTCGCGGGTTCAAGCCTGTTGATTGTGATGGATCTTGACAGAGCCGGGTATCATGCGGTAGATGCAGGTTTTTGGGTCGTTTTAGAACTAATCATCCGGTGGATTAGAGCTCGAGATCGATCTGATAGGTCCATCATCGTTGACAGAGCTTGTTCCTTCTTCGCGGAACCCGAATCGGCTGTCTAGCCGTATTCGGCAGTACCTTAACGAGTGAAACGTGTTCGCGAGTTTGCTTTAGACAATGCATGCTTTTAGCCTTTCATGATTAGATTGTATCATGCGGTGGATTGATCTAATTTTGGTTGGTGGCGTGGTTTCAAACAAGTCGTATCATGCGGTGGATTAACTTGTTTGTTATTACGCTTGACGGGTGCTGCTTTCGGCCTATGCATTCTTGTTTACTATGGATTCACGATCACGACTCACCCTTTTATTTATTTTTTACATTGTATTTGTCCTCGATAATCGGTCATGGATATGTGCTGCTTTGCTTTGCGAAGTTAAAGACCGATCTATCGTCACGATGACGTCATGCGGTCGGCAATGCGATCTTTCTTACGTGCTTTTGCCGAATACGTACCGAATGCATGGATTATTGATAGATAGCTCGCCCGTAGCTATATATCGATCCAAGATTGGCTTTGTAAGCCGCAAATATGGAACTGTCTGGTACCGACCGACACGTTCCAGGTTTTTTGTATCTAAACATTTTCTCTTCCTTTGTCAGTTTCAGGAAAATTGACTGGCACGCTTCCAGAAACCGAACGCTCGAGCCAAGTGTGAAGACAGCTGATTCGGCTTGCTGTGTGCTTGGCGCGAACTGCAGATTTTGCGTCAACAGAGCCGACATCGGCCGCTTCCGAGGCACAGCCATTCTTGGTGTCCTCGTTCCTCGATTCATTGGGCCTCCCTCGATCTGAAGGGGATGAATTGTGACAGAATAGGGCAGCGGCGCTCATCAGAACAGACTCTGGTGATTTCTCGCCGAGAATACATGTCGCGGGATCTTCTTGTGGCCCTTGCTCTCCCTTCCTGTTGCCGGAAGTAGTTGTGGCGGCGGCGGCGGTGGCCTACAGCTGCTTCTTGGGTCCAAGGCCGCCGGAATCCGAGGCGGCGGCGGCGCAGTGGCCTGGAACTGCTTCTTGGGTCCGAGACCGCCAGAATCCGAGGCGGCGGCGGCGCAGTGGCCTGGAACTGCTTCTTGGGTCCGAGACCGCCAGAATCCGAGGGGCGGCGGCGGAGTGGCCTGGAACTGCTTCTTGGGTCCGAGGCCGCCGGAATCCGAGGCGGCGGCGGCGGCGGCATTGGGGGCTCCGCAGTTCTTGGCGCCCTCGTCACCGGAGCGTTTGGCCTTGCCGCCATCAGGAGCGGCCGAGCTGTTGCAGGACGGGGCGGCGGCGGCCCCCTGCGATTTTTTGGCGTCGCGATCGGTGGGGAGAGGCCTGGCGGCGACGACGGCCGCCGGCACGGGCTCGGGCTGCTTGGAGTCGCGGGGGGTGGCGGCGGGCGTGGCTCCGGCTGCCTGCGCGAGCTCAGGCCGGTTCTTGGTGGCGTTGCAGTCGGTGGCCGCGGGCCTGGTGGCTTCAGCGCTACAGGCCGTTTCTTCTTGGCGACGCCGCGGTGCGCGGCGGCGGGCTGCTGCACGGGCGAGGAGTTGGCCGGCCCGGTGGCGCTCCGTTTCTTGGCAGCAGCTACGGATTGCTGCGGGCCGACGGGAACGGCCATTTTTGGCCGGAGAAATTCACACGCGAGGAAGGAGAAAGCCTGCGACGGCCCCAGCGGCTGCAGATATATATATGGGCTGCAAACACAGTAGTAGTACTTTTTTTTGGGCTCTAATTTTCAGCCCATTGTAAAAATTAGATAGGGACCAGGCCCATGTATTTAGCCAGAATGTTTTCGGCCTTGGGCAGTACAGGGCTCAGACTTGAAAACAAAGATAAGACTTATTTGGAGTGGATGGTGAAGCGGAATTCCCCCGAAGCTTAGGGGCGGGCACTTTGAACCCGAAACCCGAAAACCGAACCGAACCTAAATTATCCGAATTGTCGGTCTATTTGGGTTTCGCGTTTCGGGTTCGGTCCAGATAATTTTATAATTCAAAGTTCGGGTTCGGTTTCGGTTCCTATGGTCTATAACCCGAATAGACCGAATAACCGAAATTCAATATATTTACGTATTTTGATTTAGCTTATGAGTGTTACAACTTTGTATTTTGAACTATTTTAAAAAAAATTTCATAAACTTGTTAGTTACTTGCTTCCATTGAGTAGTCCTTAAATCCATAGACTTGGATTCATTGGGCCTCCCTCGATCTGAAGGGGATGAATTGTGACAGAATAGGGCAGCGGCGCTCATCAGAACAGACTCTGGTGATTTCTCGCCGAGAATACATGTCGCGGGATCTTCTTGTGGCCCTTGCTCTCCCTTCCTGTTGCCGGAAGTAGTTGTGGCGGCGGCGGCGGTGGCCTACAGCTGCTTCTTGGGTCCAAGGCCGCCGGAATCCGAGGCGGCGGCGGCGGCAGTGGCCTGGAACTGCTTCTTGGGTCCGAGACCGCCAGAATCCGAGGCGGCGGCGGCGGCAGTGGCCTGGAACTGCTTCTTGGGTCCGAGACCGCCAGAATCCGAGGCGGCGGCGGCGGCAGTGGCCTGGAACTGCTTCTTGGGTCCGAGACCGCCAGAATCCGAGGCGGCGGCGGCGGCAGTGGCCTGGAACTGCTTCTTGGGTCCGAGACCGCCAGAATCCGAGGCGGCGGCGGCGGCAGTGGCCTGGAACTGCTTCTTGGGTCCGAGACCGCCAGAATCCGAGGCGGCGGCGGCGGCAGTGGCCTGGAACTGCTTCTTGGGTCCGAGACCGCCAGAATCCGAGGCGGCGGCGGCGGCAGTGGCCTGGAACTGCTTCTTGGGTCCGAGACCGCCAGAATCCGAGGCGGCGGCGGCGGCAGTGGCCTGGAACTGCTTCTTGGGTCCGAGACCGCCAGAATCCGAGGCGGCGGCGGCGGCAGTGGCCTGGAACTGCTTCTTGGGTCCGAGACCGCCAGAATCCGAGGCGGCGGCGGCGGCAGTGGCCTGGAACTGCTTCTTGGGTCCGAGACCGCCAGAATCCGAGGCGGCGGCGGCGGCAGTGGCCTGGAACTGCTTCTTGGGTCCGAGACCGCCAGAATCCGAGGCGGCGGCGGCGGCAGTGGCCTGGAACTGCTTCTTGGGTCCGAGACCGCCAGAATCCGAGGCGGCGGCGGCGGCAGTGGCCTGGAACTGCTTCTTGGGTCCGAGACCGCCAGAATCCGAGGCGGCGGCGGCGGCAGTGGCCTGGAACTGCTTCTTGGGTCCGAGACCGCCAGAATCCGAGGCGGCGGCGGCGGCAGTGGCCTGGAACTGCTTCTTGGGTCCGAGACCGCCAGAATCCGAGGCGGCGGCGGCGGCAGTGGCCTGGAACTGCTTCTTGGGTCCGAGACCGCCAGAATCCGAGGCGGCGGCGGCGGCAGTGGCCTGGAACTGCTTCTTGGGTCCGAGACCGCCAGAATCCGAGGCGGCGGCGGCGGCAGTGGCCTGGAACTGCTTCTTGGGTCCGAGACCGCCAGAATCCGAGGCGGCGGCGGCGGCAGTGGCCTGGAACTGCTTCTTGGGTCCGAGACCGCCAGAATCCGAGGCGGCGGCGGCGGCAGTGGCCTGGAACTGCTTCTTGGGTCCGAGACCGCCAGAATCCGAGGCGGCGGCGGCGGCAGTGGCCTGGAACTGCTTCTTGGGTCCGAGACCGCCAGAATCCGAGGCGGCGGCGGCGGCAGTGGCCTGGAACTGCTTCTTGGGTCCGAGACCGCCAGAATCCGATATCTAAACATTTTTTCTTCCTTTGTCAGTTTCAGGAAAATTGACTGGCACGCTTCCAGAAACCGAACGCTCGAGCCAAGTGTGAAGCCAGCTGATTCGGCTTGCTGTGTGCTTGGCGCGAACTGCAGATTTTGCGTCAACAGAGCCGACATCGGCCGCTTCCGAGGCACAGCCATTCTTGGTGTCCTCGTTCCTCGATTCATTGGGCCTCCCTCGATCTGAAGGGGATGAATTGTGACAGAATAGGGCAGCGGCGCTCATCAGAACAGACTCCGGTGATTTCTCGCCGGGAATACATGTCGCGGGATCTTCTTGTGGCCCTTGCTCTCCCTTCCTGTTGCCGGAAGTAGTTGTGGCGGCGGCGGCGGTGGCCTGCAGCTGCTTCTTGGGTCCAAGGCCGCCGGAATCCGAGGCGGCGGCGGCAGTGGCCTGGAACTGCTTCTTGGGTCCGAGACCGCCAGAATCCGAGGCGGCGGCGGCAGTGGCCTGGAACTGCTTCTTGGGTCCGAGGCCGCCGGAATCCGAGGCGGCGGCGGCGGCAGTGGCCTGGAACTGCTTCTTGGGTCCGAGACCGCCAGAATCCGAGGCGGCGGCGGCGGCAGTGGCCTGGAACTGCTTCTTGGGTCCGAGACCGCCAGAATCCGAGGCGGCGGCGGCGGCAGTGGCCTGGAACTGCTTCTTGGGTCCGAGACCGCCAGAATCCGAGGCGGCGGCGGCGGCAGTGGCCTGGAACTGCTTCTTGGGTCCGAGACCGCCAGAATCCGAGGCGGCGGCGGCGGCAGTGGCCTGGAACTGCTTCTTGGGTCCGAGACCGCCAGAATCCGAGGCGGCGGCGGCGGCAGTGGCCTGGAACTGCTTCTTGGGTCCGAGACCGCCAGAATCCGAGGCGGCGGCGGCGGCAGTGGCCTGGAACTGCTTCTTGGGTCCGAGACCGCCAGAATCCGAGGCGGCGGCGGCGGCAGTGGCCTGGAACTGCTTCTTGGGTCCGAGACCGCCAGAATCCGAGGCGGCGGCGGCGGCAGTGGCCTGGAACTGCTTCTTGGGTCCGAGACCGCCAGAATCCGAGGCGGCGGCGGCGGCAGTGGCCTGGAACTGCTTCTTGGGTCCGAGACCGCCAGAATCCGAGGCGGCGGCGGCGGCAGTGGCCTGGAACTGCTTCTTGGGTCCGAGACCGCCAGAATCCGAGGCGGCGGCGGCGGCAGTGGCCTGGAACTGCTTCTTGGGTCCGAGACCGCCAGAATCCGAGGCGGCGGCGGCGGCAGTGGCCTGGAACTGCTTCTTGGGTCCGAGACCGCCAGAATCCGAGGCGGCGGCGGCGGCAGTGGCCTGGAACTGCTTCTTCATAAACTTGTTAGTTACTTGCTTCCATTGAGTAGTCCTTAAATCCATAGACTTGAAATGAGTTGGGAATTTGAATTTCTACCATAGAGTTTTGATAGGTGATAAGGATATCTATGAAAATTCGGGTAATTCGGTGGACCGAATAGAACGAACCGAAATAATTGGTCTATTAGGGTTCGGTTCCTATTTTATTTTTTAAAATTTTGGTCCTCACTTTTCCAAAACCCGAAATGACCAAAACCGAATAGACCGAACCGAAATGACCGAATAGACCGAATGCCCACCCCTATCCATAGCTCGCGATGTTTGAGATTCATGCGACCCACGCACAATCTCCTTAATCCCTTTCTCCGTTCATGGGAGGCGCCGCGGCGGGGTGCGTCTGGGCATCACACGGGTGATGTCTGACACACTCGTCGTCCGAAGAAGCGGACACGTTTCCAATTTCTTTATTAGATCGATGTTGGGCCTATTGTTTGTCAGCTATTGAACTGTTTGCGCGTACGTCTCTTGCGGGTAGGAGAAAAAACACTGCATGTGTCAGGTCATTTGCATGCATGTGAAAGTTTAGAAAAAAGCCATTGCTCTTAAACCAAGCATCCAAATTAAATTTCGATCGCACCATAATGCTTATTGCGATAAAATCTTCAAAACAAGATCTCACTTGACTATGTTTAGATGTTTTTTGCGAATATTTGTTTATCAAATGAGAACAAATGAGTCCACGCTGCGAACAAATTTCTACGCATGGAGAACAGAAGAATTCACATTGCGAACATATTATTGCATATGGAGAACAAGTCAGTCCATATCATGAACAAATTACTGCATATGGAGAACAGGTAAGTCCACGTTGCGAACGAATTACTGCACATGGAGAACAAATGAGTCCGTGTTGCGAACAAATTGCTCCATATGAAGAACAGAAAAATCCATATTACGGACAAATTACTGTACATGGAGAACAAATCAGTTTACATTGCGAACAAATTACTGCGCATGGAGAACATGTAAGTCCACATCGCGAACAAATTATTGTACATAGCAAACAAATGAGTATACGTAATGAACAAATATATACACACGACGAATTGATATATACACATGGCGGACAAGTAAGTGTAAAAAAAATGTATAAATAATAAATTAAATAATATAAAAAGAAAATAAAAAGTAAGGAAAAACTAAAATATATTAACTAAGTATAAAAAGGAAAATAAAAATGTATATAAATTAACAGATATAGGAAATGAATAAAAACGAACAAAAATAAAAATGACAAGAAAATGCTAATATATGATCTCTTTTAGGCTCATTATGTTTTTCCCGCGCAGCCCGAAACGTTTAATGGGCCACAAATACATACATATGCGCAGCCCAAAATCCCGCGCAGTCTTAAAACTCTAATGGGCCGAACATATATATTCATCCGCACAGCCCAGAACTCTCTAATGGGCCAAATATCCTCAAAACAGCAGCCCAATAGCGCTGCTCCGCGCGTGGGCGACAAGTGCGCGAGCATCGCGCGCGCGATAAATAGCCGCGCCGGCGCCGCGGCGGGCTAGCCAGCGAGCAGAGAGGTGGCAGACGGCTAGCTGCCGATGGGCGAAGGATCGGGAGCGGCTCGGTGGCTGCAAAAGTGGTGGTCGAGCTTGGTGAGGTGGCAGCAATTAGGGTTCGAGGTTTCAGGGGATGCGGGATCTAATGACTGTTGGCCTTAGAGAAGAAGGACAGGGGCAGTGACGATGGCTTGGCTGGTGGTTTAGGCAAGATAGCGTGGGAGTGCTGCCAGCCGGACGAGGATTGGACCCTGGTGGGCGGTGGGCGGCGGCAAGGGTGGACAATGGTGGAAGGCGTGGATGAGCTAGGAAAGAAGATGAGGTGAGCGTCAATGGGTCTTCTTGGGCCATAAGCTACAAGTCCAGTTTACTTTTTGCAATCCAGAGAAGTAGAGGAATTATGAAGAATTCAACTTCTATGAAAAATTTTTCTAAGAGATCCCCCTGAGGAAAAAATGGTTGAATCTTAGGGCAGTCCCAACCCAGTGACTAAGATGGTGTCCATAGTATTAAATGGACTGCCACCTAGGATGAAAGATGATGTGGCAAGTGATTAAATGAAGAAAGAGAAGGAAACCGGGTCTTGCATGAGACATGGTGTCTACACACCATCCAAGACAAGATGTGAGAGAACTAGCATTAAATTAAAAGGTGGAAGAGTGGTGTTTACATTGGAGTGTAATGTCTACTACTAGTTTCTTGATGACGTGGAGGCTATGGAAATCATGTCTAATATTTTGGGTTGGGATTGCCCTTATCAGTTCCCGTAAAATAGACTCTTCTATGGGAATTCTGGAGGAAAATAAGAATGAGACCCAATGCAACCTCACATTTTTTCTTCATTGTCTTAATATTGCTTTGTTCTTGATCATGTGCAAGTGCAACATGCAACCCCATGTTCTATAATGTTTTAGATTTCTGTAGGATTTCAATTCCATGCGCACTCCAAATCTGTGTCTTTTCCATTCCTATATTTTGCTTTTGAGAATCCTAGGTTCCAAAGAGGCCACAAAGGGTTTTCGAAGCCCGGCACGGGAGTCGGGACCTAGCGCATAGAATAGTTTATATTCCATTATATTGAATGAAATGGAATAATAGTGCAAGTCCATTCCTACGTTTTCTTAATTTTTTAAGAGAAACCCATATATCTAAACTGTTAGGATCAATGTTATTTTAAAATGCTAAATGGTCGGTCACATATTATATTGTTTAGATCTTTATATTTGGTTTAAACGGACGGAGATGGCTGGCCATTGTGTAGTGTAGTATTACATAATATGTTAAATGACCGTGTAAGCAAATAGTGGTTAGAATTCCAAATAAGTGTGTCTCGTTGAGTATTTGATTATTATGCTGAAAAGATGGTCGTCGACATGAACACGTGTCGTGTCGTACAGTCGTACTCGTATACTATGAACGATTAGTTCACAAACGAAACAATTACAGAGCTGGTACTAACAGACTAGTAACAGTCAAAGTCACGCCAGACGTGAAAACACAGTCGAAGTCAAACATTTTCTCTCAAAGCCACCTTACATTACATTTAGCGAGAGCTGTATGCCGCCGTGCCTCAAATAGCCCAATTTCTCAGAGAATAATTCGAGCCAAAGCGAACATCATTCACCTACTTTTTTTTGAAACGAACAGGAGAGCTGCTGATTGTTTTGATAAAGAAGACCATTGACCTACATATCAGGGCAAGGGCAAAAAAAAAACAAAAAAAAAAACTGAACCGATTCAGCAAGGCCAAGGAAATAACATGTGTGGTAATATATAAGATGTGCATCTTAATTACTTGGCAACTCTTTTCACTTTATAAGCTACGGGCTAAGCTGCACATTCATCTACATGAATACATGATCAATGGCCCATCTCCAGCGAAGCCCGAACAAAAACAGCAGCTCCAGTGAAGCCAAAACGAAAACCTGAACGTTGCTCATGTCATGATCAATTGCCCGTGTGGCCGCATCTGACAAGTAGTGTAGTAGGGGGTATGGTGGACCATGAAGACTTTGCTAGCTTAGCTTACCTGGGCGACCTTGCTCCATTCAGAGGAACTCAAGTGCAGAAAGAAACAGATGACTGACTGATGCATGAATTGTTTGTGCCCCAGCTGACGAACTAACCTAAGCCAAAACGAATTTAACCGACACATAAAGATATAGTTTCCGACTCGGTCATCAGTCGACAGTCATCAGCAAAAATCTGACAAGTAATAAGCCAAATACTAAAAAAAAAGACGATTAATACTGTGGTTACTGAAACTGCACACTGGCCTGTAATTAGGGGTGGTAAAGGGCCTCACTTTTGTACTAGAAATTTTAAATTTTAAGGATCGAGCTGGATTAGGACCGGATCAAAATAATACTATTTTTTGAGCTAAGACCAAGATAGATTGTGAAGGAACAAACGGGCCATGATCCATTACCATAATACGCTGGTCTGAGTGGTGACGATGACGAGTAACTAGACGGCGCTCCGCGCTTCGCTGCGGAAGGGCAAGTAGCCAATTCCGTTGGCTGCTCTTTACCTTAGTTTTTTATTTCAAAAAAGAGATGAGACAATGCCTGCAAAGGAAGCCATGTATTATAGTTCAAAATCACGGGAGTGAAGTAAATCGAAGTACTCCGTAGAAAGCAAACCCTGTGTAGACAGTTACAGTGAAAAAAGATGGATGAACCGTCTAAAAAAAGCACGGATGGCCGTTATTTGAGCCGCACCACCAGTTCACATTTCTCTTTTCTCCACCCTGCCGAGCGGCGGCCAACACAGCATCTCCTCCTAGCCAGACGCGGGGGCCGAACGGCGAACGACCGCACGACGACGGCGGACCTCCACGGCGGCGCCTCCCTCCCCTTCTCTACCGCCCCGCCGCCCCCGCGCAGCTGCTCGCCTTCCGCGTCCGGCGGTGGACCTTGACGACGGCGGTGGCCAGCGGCGCGCCGGGCGGTGGCAGCCGGCCGTGGCGGGGCGGCCACGCGTGGCAACCATGGCGGCGCCGGCGAGTGGTGAAGGACTGAAGGTGCGTTGAGCAGTAGAGGCTTCCGGAAGCATGTACACGTGGGAGCGGGCAGGCTGTTCGCTGAAGATCCAACGGTGGAGATAGCGCGGCTACAGTGCAACAGTGAAATGTGAGAGGGTGAATAGGGAAAATGAACAGTGTAACAGTACCGAGTGTCCGTACATCTACACCTTTATAAGGATAGATGGATACGCTGCATTTGAGCCCAGAACGGTCGGCCATACCTGTCAGTAGGCCTACACTTTCCAGGCTGTTATCGAGCCCATCTGACTGGATACACACCACAGGGCCCATCTCAGAAAAAGGTCAAGCCCACAAACAGCGAGTATCTAGGCCCAATAGAGACTCCTCTCTCCCCCTCTAGAACCACCACCTCTCAACTCCCCCCCTCTCCGCTCGCACTCCACCCCACACGCCCGCGCCGCCGCCCCTCCCCGCCTCCGATCCGGGTCCCTCCGCGAGCCCCAGAGCGGGCGCCGGCCATGGCGCTCGCCTTCGACGAGTTCGGGCGCCCCTTCATCATCCTCAGGGAGCAGGAGAAGAAGACGCGCCTGCGCGGGCTCGACGCGCAGAAGGCCAACATCGCCGCCGGCAAGGCCGTCGCGCGGATCCTCCGCACCTCGCTCGGGCCCAAGGGCATGGACAAGATGCTCCAGTCCCCCGACGGCGACGTCACCATCAGTACGCATCCGCTCCGCTCCCGTCCTGTCTTCCTTTGTGCTTGTACAGTAGCTCCTAGTTCAGCTTGGGCTGTGCTTTGAGGGTTAGGGTTTAGAGTGGCGCGTGCAGAGCTTGAGATCTAGGTTGCGCAGGACCCGTTGCTCGTGTTGCGGCTCCTGATTTAGTAATAAAGTAGGCGTCTTGTTTGTTGGCAACTTCCTGTGCTTCTTCATGATCCCATTTTAGTGCCAGCCTAGCTGTACAAGCTGTTTTGCCCCCCTATAGCTGCTGCGGTGCTCAAATGAGGCCCACCTACAGTTTAGGATCTGCGCCATGGATCAATTAGAACAGGAGTCGTTGATTTGGAGATCTAATTTTGTTTACTGAAAGTGATATCTCACTGTTCACTAGTTCAGGCTTCAGAGTTGCATAGATAAGTTATCTCAAAGTTCACTGCTCCTTCTGTTGCTTTGTTGGCTATTTTGTTTACTGAAAGTGCTGCCTTGTGAATTGCCAGCAAATGATGGGGCAACGATCCTGGAGCAGATGGATGTTGACAACCAGATTGCAAAGCTGATGGTGGAGCTGTCCCGCAGCCAAGACTATGAAATCGGGGATGGCACCACCGGGGTCGTCGTCATGGCAGGGGCTCTCCTGGAGCAGGCTGAGAAGCTTCTCGAACGTGGTATTCACCCGATTAGGGTTGCTGAAGGATATGAGATGGCGTCGAGGATAGCTTTTGAGCACCTAGAACACATCTCCCAGAAGTTTGAGTTCAGTGCGGACAATATCGAGCCACTGGTTCAGACCTGCATGACAACTCTATCGTCCAAGATGTAAGTCATAATGAATCTGGGAAAATCTGTTTAATTCAATCAGCTTTAGGACATACAGAACTTGCTAACTCTTTTTATGGCATTATTGGTATTGTTTAGTAGTAATCCCTACATAGGTTATCTGAGGAGCATAGAGTAATTTTTCTCTTCTGTATTGCTGTTGTGCCACTTCTGTTAGTGTTATGTATAACAGATACAGAAAATGTCTGCTTGGCAAGTAGTACTTGCCATGAAACTTTTCCCTTTTATATCTGAGCCAGCCAGGACTAGATTAGAAGATTTCATTGGTTCTTACATGTTACTAATTATTGATTCATATGTGAACTCTTTTTCCTCTTCTATTTAGCCTTAGAACATTGTCAACTATGTATTTCTGTACCTAGTATTAGTTTTTGCTCTGCTTGTTTATCTACCAGGGATCATATTTTCTCTTGCTTCAGAATGATTTCAGTAGATTAACAAGCATCTCTGATGTCTCCATTGTTCTTATTCTGCAGTGTTAACCGTTGCAAGCGGGCACTGGCAGAGATTGCTGTCAAAGCGGTCCTTGCAGTTGCTGATTTGGAGAGGAAAGATGTTAACTTGGACTTGATTAAAGTAGAAGGCAAGGTTGGTGGGAAGCTGGAGGACACTGAGCTCATATATGGAATTGTTGTTGACAAAGATATGAGCCACCCGCAAATGCCAAAGAGAATTGAGGATGCTAAGATTGCCATCCTGACCTGCCCATTTGAGCCCCCGAAGCCTAAGACAAAGCATAAGGTTGACATTGACACTGTAGAGAAATTCCAGACACTGCGCGAGCAAGAGCAGAAATACTTTGATGAAATGGTTCAGAAGTGCAAGGTAAACTCTAAACTGCTTTAATAACACTGAATATCAATATTGCTAGTACTTGAGTGATAATGTTTTGTATGGCTATACTTATCATGTTGATCTGGATGTGTGATACGCAATTCAATTGTTTATTTTATTATTTTACACGAGTCATTGATTTGCTACTTAGGCTATATGAGGGTATTTGCTTCATGTGATGTTTGATTTGCTAAATTACTATCTTCACAACTATTTTTTCTAGGATGCTGGTGCGACCCTGGTTATTTGTCAATGGGGTTTCGATGATGAAGCCAATCATCTATTGATGCACAGAAATCTGCCAGCTGTCCGATGGGTTGGTGGTGTTGAGTTGGAATTGATTGCCATTGCTACAGGTCAGCATGCTCCTATATCTCACTCTTACGTGACTGAATGTCTTGTGAAGGCATGCCCTAACATAACTGATTGCAGGAGGACGTATTGTTCCGAGATTCCAAGAGTTGAGTGCTGATAAGCTTGGGAAGGTATCAGTCTTTTGTATTTTACAATTTGTTTTCAGCATATAAGGAATGCCATATGTGGTGTTCTGTTATGCAGTTTTAGTGCCCTGAATGTATGTGAATCTGAATTTAGATAGTGTTACTAGAGATCACTTTTGGATACAGTGCTTGCCATTTTAGGGCCCTAAATGTATGTGAATCTGAAATTAGATAAGAGTGTTGCTAGAGATCACTTTTGGATACAGTGCTTGCCATTCTATTATTTCATATTTTACAACAACTGCTTTATTGTTTCTGATTCTGTACAATGAGCAAATTATTAGTTGGATAGAAAGGTACATCACATTTTTGAGCTGTTATTGTAATTAACACTGACTTTTAACTGGTTTCTGTGAGTTTGGAAGGGGATTTGGTTTTTAGCTGGCCAATAAATTGAAAATTTAACATTCATCATGGTTCATCACACCACCCTTGATAGCTTAGATGTTGGGTTTTAGCTATGGTTTCCTGATCATACCACCCGGAAAGGCCCATAGAAGTTCCCTGAGCATAGAAAATACTTAGCTGTCATCTTTATTTTATGGCAAATAGTGATCTGTTGCTTATTTTTCCTTGCTCTTTTGTAATAGGCTGGATTAGTCAGAGAGAAGTCCTTCGGGACAACAAAGGACCGGATGCTTTATATTGAGCAGTGTGCCAATTCCAGAGCTGTAACTATTTTCATTCGTGGTGGTATGTCCTCATGTTTCATGCGCTGTCCTATTAGCATCAGATTTTTATCTGATTTATAGACACTTCTCGATTCATAATTGATGAAGTGGAAAATTTTGTATATCTTTATCTTTGGGTATTTCTGATGCTATATTATCAGTAGGGGAAACCCTTTTTTTACATGCTTTAGTACATATAATCAGTGTGGAAAATCCTCCTGTTTCATAAATGAAAGAGTTGATGCTATGTGGTGCTTTCACTATTCTGATTGCAATGCCCAATCAGGGATTGCCTGAAACAGTTTCAGAAACCCTGATTATACATAAATTTGTGCAGTGAAACTTAGAAAATCATTTCTTGGAGGATAACAAACATTAAAAACTAGTGCTGTCTTTACAGTGTTACTCAGATCATATCTTGAACAGTTCATTTCATTTAGAATGGTTCCTGATTTGAGTTTTTGAGATAAAACTAACTGCTGCTGTATAGGGAACAAAATGATGATTGAGGAGACCAAGCGCAGTCTTCACGATGCTCTTTGTGTGGCAAGGAATCTAATCCGCAATAACTCAATTGTGTATGGCGGCGGCTCAGCAGAGATATCTTGTTCAATTGCTGTTGAAACTGCTGCAGATCGGCACCCTGGGGTTGAGCAGGTATGTGTTGGCTTTGGAGCTTCTTTTTGACAAAGGATGATATTTGTGCCTTCTAATTGCATGTCTTCTTTTTTACAGTATGCTATCAGGTCGTTTGCTGATGCGTTAGACGCTGTTCCATTAGCCTTGGCTGAAAACAGTGGTTTGCCACCAATTGACACCTTAACCGCGGTGAAAGCCCAACAAGTAAAGGTATTGGACTTTCTACATCTTTTCTTTAAATCTTCTTTTTAGCAGCTGTGGCATGTTGATACTGTGCAATGGCTCTGGATTCCCTAAGTTGTCGTCAGATTGTGCGCAACTCACTCTTGGGTTTGGCAATTAAAATTGATTTCTGTATTTAAGTGCACGCTACATATTATTTAATGCTTTTGTTGCCGCAATTTATTTATTGTCATTGAAGCACTTCGTAGTGTTGCTAAATGCTTCTTGCTGTTTCATTCCTTGTAAATTATGGAGTATTTCTTGTTTGGAAACCCCGGTCACACACATGATTACTGAACACCTTTGCAGGAGAGCAACCCCCACTGTGGCATAGATTGCAACGAAGTTGGCGCCAACGACATGAAAGAACAGAACGTCTTTGAGACTCTGATTGGCAAGCAGCAGCAGATCTTGCTTGCCACCCAGGTGGTGAAGATGATCCTCAAGATCGATGACGTTATCTCACCGTCTGAGTACTGATGAAGCCTGCAAGTAATGGACGTCTGTCGTGTTGGCAGCATTGCTTGTGTGTTTTATTGGTGTACTTTTCATTCTGGCTTGCTCCGGTTGGCTTGTCAAGTTGTTGTATTCGACGAGCAGCCTGCCTGATTTTGTGTGATGCTTGCCAAAACTGTCTGTATTGCACGATAGTACCAAGGATATGTTGGAAATTAGTCTAGACGCTGTATTTTTCTTCAGATGGTTTCAGTTTTGTTACTTTGTTAGTATTTCTACGTCTCGGCTAAATCTTTGCCTTCTTCAGATTCTTGAAACTGTGGCTACCTGTATCTGCTTGCTGATCATAGTTTTGGCCTTTTGCGTCTACGACTAACCCAGAAGCGTGAGTTTTAATGCGGGAAATTAGAAATTCACATTGGTAGATCACTTTTGCAGCAATGACCATTTGTTTCTTATCAGCCACACTGCCACGAAGGATTGATAAGTTCCTCTTATCTGTTTTGGAACCTGAGCTTGCAATCAGAGACGGGAATGAATATAATTCTTTGTGTGAAAGTATTGGTTCCTAGGAATTTAGCATATGAAATTAAGACTGCAAATCATGCATGCTGACATGTTACTAAGATAGTCCGTTTCTTGAAACTGGTCCAATAAAACTTAGGATGCAGCTAACACACGGCCGGCCGTGCGTTAGGCTAGCCGCACGGCCGCACCATTTTTGGCAACCAAAGCAACTGCCGCTGTCCCCTTTCCTTTTTTAACCAAAATGGTCGCAAGCGCGAAGCGCTACTACGGGTTACCCAGTGGACCCACGCTGGCAACACAATGTTCGCCATCGGTGAAACCAAAACATAATACAACAACAAAATTGCACGAAAAAATTGTATAAAATATGGATCACATATCTCCTTTGTACAAAATTTATCAACCTGATATACGAGTTCGCATTTACAATATGGTTTACCACATAAAACTGGAGAGTTAAAGGTATCAATGAACTCATCCAAAAGCAACTACTACTCTCCCGTGAAAAAAATCTGAAAACCAAACACAACATATCATTCAGGAAACATCATTTTTTTACATAGACAACAAAATTGCCTCCCCATCCCTCCTGAATCAATTAATCAAAAGAAACCGCACCACACGAGAGCCAGAATTGCATTGATAATAAAGTGCATAGATCCCAAACATGTTTTAGAATCTACCAACCTAATCTGCAACTTCATACGCTTTATGCAAAAAAGAAACATCATTTAAATTCATCCTATGCTTCCACTGCATCAAAAATCGGAATCAAAACAGCACATCAGGCACTATCAGGCAAAAAATCTGCACAAAAAAAAAGAATATCACATCAGGCTGATCTATAATGTAGAGAATATTCAATAAAAGGTTGAACATGAATGCCATATTGCAAAAGGGATGGGCAGTACTTCAGGATCGATTATAAACGAATGCAGGAGATTATTGCCTAGCACTAAAAGCACCAAAATGCCAGCTATTGTTACGGATCTAGTACTACAGTTCTACTTCTACGTGCCATTTTGGAGACGACATCCTGCCTTTTTGTCGATGCTTGTGTAATATAGTCGTTGCCAAATTACAACTTGAAAAGGAAAAAAGAGAATGAAAGGTTGAAAAAACAGATGAAAAATATAACTTCTAGATCCATATCATAGCACAGTACTAAAGTAGGGTCAACAAACATAGGGTCACCTTAAAAATTTGAAAATGAGATTAGCTAACAAAAAGTTAGATGTTTTGCCTAAGTCATACATATATTATTGCCTAGTCTACAACAACAACAACAACAACATAGCCTTTTGTCCCAAGCTAGTTGGGGTAGGCTAGAGGTGAAACCCAAAAATCACGGCTCAGGCACATTAATTGCTAGTCTCCAAGCGCTCCTATCCATAGCTAAATCCTTAGAGATATTCCACTCTTTAAGGTCTCTAATAACCGACTCGTCCCAAGTCTGATCCATATTATTGCTAACAAAAAAATATATTTTTGCCTAAATGTATTGTGTAAAATGATATCATGATGCATCTGATCAGCATATTGAAACTATCACTAAAAAGTGTTGGTTTCAGCTATGGTGTGCCTTCCTAAAAAATGTCATTATGATGCATTTTCTTGCCTAAATGTATTATATAAAATGACATTATGATCCATCTGATCAGCAGATTGAAACTATAACTATTGTACAACTAATCATCATCCTATGCACTAGAGAAATATCATAGTGCTATAGCACAAAAGCACCAAGCATGAAAATTGATTAATAGAAAAACAAAAACAAATAGGCAGATGGTTGTAACATTGAAAATGCTTAGATTCAAACACAAAAATGATAAACTAAAATGAATAATTTGCTAGTTGATTTATCAATTATTGCCTATAGGTGTGTTGTTTGGCTGTAGTTGAGGCCCCGTCTCAACACAAGTTAAAAATAGCCTATTCTAGAACAATATTATTGTCTAATTGAAAATATATTATTGCCTAATGTACTATAGTATTTTGCCTATCCTAAAACAATATTATTGCCTACTCGATAACCATATTTTGCCCAATAAGGTACATTTTGTAAAGCAAGGCTTGTACTGATACGACATGTCAGATGCACTGCCTTGACTTAGTACTATATTATTTTTCTACATCAAGTTTACCATTGTTTGCACAGAAAATTGTGGGCTAGTATAAAAAAAAACCTTAAACAAGCAACATAAAACTGTTACTAGTAGATTGAACTTATATATGATAAAAAAGAAGGTTATAGTACTTCTTAACAAAAATAGTATTAATAAAAGAACTTCTCCTAACTAATAGTATTAATTTGCCTATCTAAATACAATGCTTTGCCTAACTGATAACAATACTTTGCCTACCCAAGAATAACAATGTGCCTAGACCAAAAAGCGTAAACTTTAACCAAAGTAAAATCAATGTCACTGCTGCGATGGAAAAAAGATACTTTGTCCATGTGCATCGCCTATTTGTCCATGGAGAAGCAACTTTGCCTAACTGAGAACAAAGATAATGCTAGAACAGGGCACATGAATGGGATCTCACCTCCGTGTGCAATGCTTCCTGGACCAACACAGATCAAAACTCACTCTGCGTGTACGGATTATCCTTCCAAAAATTAACTGTAATTTGCAGTACTACCTTCTCTGCCACAGAATCGAGAAACAAAAACTGTACAGGAGATAATGCTAGACCAGGGCGTGGGGGATGGGATCTCACCTCCTATGCGATGCTCCCTGAACCAAAATGGCTAACGCACGGCCGGTCGTGCATTAAGCCAGCTGCACGGCCACTGCTAGGAAACAGAAACATGATTAAAAACCTGTGGCTAACGCCCAGCCGGCCGTGCTATAAGCCAGCCGCACAGCCACTCTTTGGATAGGGAAACATGATTACAAAGCTGCATTCTGTATTCGGTAGAGATCCTCATTTAGCGCAGTTAGTACAACAAAAAGCAGACAACATGAGTAATAATTGTTATGATATAACCAGGACCACATTGTTGCTCTCCTAATCTGCTTGCTTCTCAACATTTCTTCCATATTAATACTAGAATTCAACTAAACAGTTGCGTGGATAAATTTCTTAGGATATCACAAGTAATGTGTCTATTTCTGTTGCCTATTTCTGTTGCATGTTATTGCCTAATGAATTACAATGAGAGAATCAGTACGGTTAATGGAAGTGCACTTAAAACAAAAATGATTTTGGTATCCTACTACAAATGCATATATGCTTGATCAAGAAAGAAAATACACAGATCAAAACTCACTCAGCGTGTAGTTGGTCTGCTTGTCTAAATGTGTCTGTTCACCTGTAATGAATCAAAAAAAGACTAATTATGGTTAGATAGCTATTAGTGTGAACTGTATAGTGATAATTGATGAACAAGAATTAAATTGCCTAATAATTTACTCTGTTTTGTCTAACTGTGACTATAGAATGACCAGATGAAAAGCTAATAAAATTGCCTACATACATCCAGCTTAAATGATGCTTGTTGATTCTATTTCCCTACTTTTTTCTGTAAGCAGATATTCAAGACCATGGATCTCAACCAGCCCGCCAGATTTGGATTTTAACTTCTTAGATGCCATTGATGAAATAAATGAAGATCCATAGAGGTCCAATCCACCATTTTGCACACATCAATCACCCAACCTTCCCGCTATTTCAGAAGCCAGACTATCCCCTGAACATGCTGTTTTGGAAAGAGGCAGAACATGATTAAACACATCCTGCCCATATCTTCCTGAGAACAGCCTAGATGATGAAGTTGTAGAAGAGATTTGGTCTACGCCTCCTGTACCATACAATGGACAGTCATTTGCCTCCAAGCAAAGAAGCACATGATTACTACAATGCCTACAATCCTCCTGTTCTAGTCTTGTTATTTCTGTTGATATATGTACATCAACTACCCATACTGTGGTATTATTGGCAATCTGAAAAAAACATACTCTGAATCCAACTATTGCCTATCTATAACAATATAATTACCTACCTATAACAATATAATTGCCTATCTATAACAATATAATTGCCTGCTTCGTACCTATATTATGATGCAGAACATATGCATCAGAACACTGCTGCCCTATTTATATCATATCTCAAAAAACACAGATCAAAACTATGTGAGTATGCTACTGTCTATATTATGATGCTGAACATATGCAATTGCCTATGATTGATACTATGTACCATCAAAATGCTAATGTCTTGTAGTTCTACCTCTACATTACCGATCCAGAATACTAATGCTAATGTCTATATTCGAACACAGATCAAAAATAGTAATGTCTATATTGAAAAGCACGATCAGAAATACCTGAAAAAATAGAGAACGGATATAAATCCAGTTAGAACAGGTCGCGGAAAATGATGATCTGACCTTCGTGCGTGATGCCTCTGAAACAAATCCTTCCTAGATTGTAGCTTCTCAATGCACAAAACAGACTGTATAATGCAAGGCACACAGATGCAAAAAAAATCCCGTCAAAAATCGCAATCGCTACAGATTGGGGAGGGGTGTGGGGAGAAGAGAGGGGCATAAATCAAACAAAATGCATCTCACCTTCGTGCTGCTAGTACATGCGATGCTCTCCTGGAAGAGCCCATAAATGCCCAATCAAGTCCCAGCGTGAGTCAACCACACCCTGATATGATCCATGCAATGGAATAGAGCCGCATCAACAAGCAGAGCACTACAAGGCCAGTGGATGGATCCGCAAGACTAAAGCGATCGAGCAAGACAGTAATCCGCTCCTCCTCTGCCCCTGAATTATCATGTTGTTAATTTGCCGTTATACAGAATAAAAACTACTAGTACCAATAAACAACGTGCTGTTAATTTGCCTAAAATAATAACACTAGTGTTCCTAAATAACAACATTAATTTGTCTAACTAAAAAAACTACTTTGCTTATATAAAAATAACAGCAGCTTTGCATGCTACTGTCTATATTATGATGCTGAACATATGCAATTGCCTATGATTGATACTATGTACCATCAAAATGCTAATGTCTTGTAGTTCTACCTCTACATTACCGATCCAGAATACTAATGCTAATGTCTATATTCGAACACAGATCAAAAATAGTAATGTCTATATTGAAAAGCACAGATCAGAAATACCTGAAAAAAGTAGAGAACGCTACTGAATACAGTTAAACTACTGGTAATAAACAAGCATTTGGATTTTGCAGCTATTGCACACATATGGGTATCAATCAATTGATGCATGGTAACAGCTCTAGATATAATTAGTAAGACACGCTATTTTCAGTACAAAAATGGATAATACACATAGGTGGCATATCGAAAAAATTGGTCAATCCATTTTTAAGTACATCATCATGTACTGATAGACCATGATAATGTCCAATTATTCACTCTCAATTTGGAAACCAGCACCAAAAAGGCAAAAACACTTCAAAAAGGCATTTAAAAGAGTAACTAGAAAATTACATGTTGATTTAACATAAGTTGGCTATTTCAGTTGCATGTTATTGCCTAATGAATTATACTATTTTGCCGGCCTGATCCATATTATGCAGAGAATATACATGAAAGTTCGACATTGCACAAAACATTTTGTATCCTGATAGAGAAAACTTGTATACCTTGACGTACTCAGGTTTAGTCAAATTCCTATTCAAAGACATCTATCTTCAGAGTCCTCTAAACAAAGTCAATTAGTAGCAGGGGTTGAGCGAATACTGATGAAGACACATCTGCAATGAAAAATTTCAGCCGTGATACATCTGGCAAAGACACATGATCTGAGCTGCAATATTACTAACCACGTAGAAATGCAATAGCATTGGCATTGTCTGCAGTCGTTATCAACAGAAATTCTGGTTTTAGAAAAGCACAAACATAGTATGCTTCCTTTGCTTGTTACCTGCACCTAGGTGATGCTTCTGGGTGACAAAAAGATGTAGGCAAACATATGCACTTGGCACCATGTAGTTGGTCTGCTTGTCTAAATGTGTCTGTTCACCTGTAATGAAACAAAAAAAGACTAATTATGGTTAGATAGCTATTAGTGTGAACTGTATAGTGATAATTGATGAACAAGAATTAAATTGCCTAATAATTTACTCTGTTTTGTCTAACTGTGACTATAGAATGACCAGATGAAAAGCTAATAAAATTGCCTACATACATCCAGCTTAAATGATGCTTGTTGATTCTATTTCCCTACTTTTTTCTGTAAGCAGATATTCATGGATCTCAACTAGCCCCGCTAGATTTTGATTTTAACTTCTTAGATGCCATTGATGAAATAAATGAAGATCCATAGAGGTCCAATCCACCATTTTGCACACATCAATCACCCAACCTTCCCGCTATTTCAGAAGCCAGACTATCCCCTGAACATGCTGTTTTAGAAAGAGGCAGAACATGACTAAACACATCCTACCCCATATCTTCCTGAGAACAGCCTAGATGATGAAGTTGTAGAAGATATTTGGTCTACGCCTCCTGTACCATAGAATGGACAGTCATTTGCCTCCAAGCAAAGAAGCACATGATTACTACAATGCCTACAATCCTCCTGTTCTAGTCTTGTTATTTCTGTTGATATATGTACATCAACTACCCATACTGTGGTATTATTGGCAATCTGACCTGTGGGTCCCCAAAACCAGAGGCCCATTCGTTACTACCTTATCCCCCTCCTCTGCTTCCTTCCCCCACAATCCTCCTCACTCACCTCGCCGGCCATCCCTCTGCTCCCTCCCTTCCTCGGCGAGCTCGGCGGCGCGCCTTCCAGAGTTGCCGGGCGCTGCGGCGGAGATCCCAAGCCGAATTCGCTCCGATTCCACCCCGCTCCCACCCGCACAACCCTGTGTCCATGGCGCGCTCGGTGCCGCGGCGAGCACCCGTCCATGGACGGCGGCGGCGCGCGGCTCCCTAGTGCCAAGCCACCATTCCTCTCAGCCTGCACTTTCTCTCACTCCCTTCAATCTAGCGCACGCCTGCCGATGGGCTCGCCGGCCTACACCGCGTCCCTTTCTCCGGGCTCTAGTCTCTTCCCCAACTCCCGAATGCCACCGCCGGCGCAGGCACAGGCGCCGCTTCGTCTCCGGCCGCCGGGGAGAGGGGAGCTCGTGGTGTCGTCGGCCGCCGGAAGGTACGGTGGCCGCGTCGCGCCGCCGCCGCAGGAGAGGCGCCGCGCGGCCCCGCCGCCGCAGGAGAGACGCCGGCCCTCGGACTCGTCATCCCAGCCACCGGAGCGGAAGCGGCATTGGAAGGCGGGGGAGTTCCCGGGGACTGCCGGCGGCCGCGCCGGTCAGTCGCAGGAGAGGCGGCACCGGAAGGCGGGGGAGTTTCCGGGGTCCTCCGCCGGCGGCAGGGACGGCGGCCGCGCCGCGCCGCCGCAGGAGAAGAGGCACTGGAAGGCGGGGGAGTTCCCGGGGATCTCCGCCGGCCCCGATTCGAAGGCGCCGAGGACTCCCATCAAGAATGTCAAGAAGAAGATGGACGCCCGCGCGGACGCCAAGGCGTGGGCGTGTACCGTCACCGAGGCCCTCGCCGACCGCATCAACTCCAAGAACTGGAAAGAGGCGCTCCAGGTAAACAAACACTCACCCAATTAGATTAGAATTCCCTTTGTTTCAATTGCTCCATGGTCACCAACAATCCACAGCTCCCCCGAATTGCTAGTTAGTTTCAATGTTTTGTTGTTTTGTTTGAGGAAAGGAACTAATTGCAAATATGCAATGCTTGATGCTGATGCAGTGATGCTAATAGTAAAATTGTACCAATTACTAGTTAGTTTCAGTAACTTTTGTTTTGTTTGTTAGAGGAAAGGAGTTCATTCCAATGCTTGATGCTGATGCAAGTGGTAAATTGGTGCTGGCAGGTCTTCGAGATGCTCAAGGAGCAGCCTTTCTACCATCCCAAAGAGGGCACCTACATGAAGCTCATCGTTCTGCTTGGCAGATCGGGCCAGGCTGTCCAAGCACACCAACTCTTCGATGAGATGATGCAACAAGGATGCCAACCCACTCCTGAACTCTACACCGCGTTGATTGGGGCCTACTACCGCAGCGGCCTACTGGATGAGGCGCTCCAGCTCCTCAGTGACATGAAGGCCTCCCCGCTGTGCCAGCCTGACGTCTACACCTACAGCACCATCATCAAGTCCTGTGTTGATGCCGCCAGATTTGATCTTGTTGATGCTATGTACAAAGACATGGCTGAGCGCTCTATAGGACCCAACACAGTAACACAGAACATTGTCCTCAGTGGCTATGGAAAGGCTGGACGGTTGGACGACATGGAGAAAGTGCTTTCTGACATGCTTGATAGCACAACCTGCAAACCAGATGTCTGGACCATGAACATTATCTTAAGCCTGTTTGGCAACAGGGGACAGGTTGAAGCGATGGAGAAATGGTATGAGAAATTCCGAAGCTATGGGATTGAACCAGAGACTCGCACACTGAACATCCTCATTGGTGCCTATGGGAAGAAGCAGATGTATGATAAAATGTCTGCAGTCATGGAGTACATGCGCAAGCTAGCATTCCCTTGGACAACTGCCACATACAACAACGTGATCGAGGCATTTGCTGAGGTGGGTGATGCCAAAAACATGGAACACACATTTAACCAGATGCGCTCTGAGGGGATGAAGCCGGATACAAAGACCTTCTGTTGTCTAATAAATGGGTTCAGCAAAGCAGGCCTTTTCCATAAGGTGGTGGGTATGGTTAAACTTGCTGAGAGGCTTGATGTACCTGCAAATACATCTTTCCACAATGCTATTCTCAGTGCATGTGCAAAAGCAGATGATCTCATGGAGATGGAGAGGGTCTTCATGCACATGAAGCATAAGCAGTGTGATCCAGATGCCATGACATATTCTATCTTGGTGGAAGCTTACCGAAAGGAAGGAATGACCGACAAGATTTATGCTTTGCATCAGGAGAACCCAAATTTGGTTCCAACTGATTTTGTCATGGTTTAACTGATGTTCTGACTGAATATTGGTTCAGACAAATGTAAGCTTGGCCGCATTGGTGGAAATTTTTCTTACTATCCATGCTTGGAATTGATAATGCCACCAAGCAGAGTGGTAGCCATTCTGCAACTTCCTTTCTTGTCTGTTGGCCGGCAGAGTTCGTATCTATATCTTCTGGCAATGTCTGCAAACTCGTATGGCACTTCAAGTGAGATGTGTACAACTCAGATACAAGAAGTTATATGGCTTTGAAAAAGCTCACCATCAAGATTCTGGCCAACGCGAGATGCTTTGAGGTTACCACAGAACTGATCTACAGCTCTAATATTGCTGTCGGTCCTTTTTTGAGAAGATCCATACAGTTTTGAAGAATGAAGTATTCCTAGTTTCGGATGGTAAAATTTTCAGTTACCCTGTTCTGTACCAGATTACCTTAAGATATATCCAATGGCTTCAGACTAACAGTTGGTAGTTTCCATGAGAAGAGGTATTTCAAGAGGCATTGAGAGGAGCTTGTAAGCTGCAGATATGGTGAAACTTGGAACATGCGTCTACAAAAGGGTAGCCATTAATAAAGCATCCCTTTTCCAAAAAAAAAAACAAAAACAAAAGGGTAGCCATTAGGTTTTGTTTAGCACCCTAATGTGCAGTTTAGCTATTTTACGTATTTCACCTAGCAATATGTAAGGCAGCAGATAAATATTTTATTTCCGACACTGGAAAAGAAAAATAAATAACTTTTGTGCATTGCTGCATAAGAAAGGCTGCTGATGGGACCTAACTTTTGTGCCATAGGGTCTGTTCTTCTAACAATATGTGCATTGCTGGAATAAATAACTCTTCTAACAAGAATTCAGGGTCTGTTCTTCTAACATTATATAAACATGAACAAAGCGAGAATGATTTCAGAGTCAAGCCATACGCAAGCGCAACATACGCAAGTAATCCACATAAGGCGAATAGATGTCGCCGCAAATATATCCTCGCCGCAAATAGCTCCAGACCACCATGTACACGGTGGATCCCTTCTGGATGCACCATGTACCACCAGACCAGGGTTCGGTCGACGTCGAGCTGCCTGCCGCCGAAGACAAGGCGCTGCTCGATCGTTGGGATTCCCTCCGTCTCCTCAATCTTTACCTTCAAATCGAAAACTGTGTCAGATAACTGAATCTCCAGCATTAAGGTAGTGTGTCCCTCAGTCTTGACAAGAATCATGCTTTTCCCCAGTCTGAGTTTCATGTGAAGGGTAGACTCCTGAATGTTATAGTCTGGAACTGTGAGACCATCCTCACGCTGCTTCAGAGCAAACCTGAGATACTTGATGAGATATAGATGCTCCCTGTCGCCCTCCTTGTTTTGAGCCTTAGACCTTCTATTAGCAACAGTGTCCATGGCTATGTTGTAGTCGTGAGCTGCTTGATGGTGATTGTTCTCACGTACAAAAAGTCAGGACCTGGATTTGTGAAGATGACGATTGTTCTCACGTACAAAAAGTCAGGACCTGGATTTGTGAAGATGAAGCTCACATGGTAAGATACAATGAATAGGTGAGCACCAGTACCAATCAATGAACTGAAGGCAATAGCCCCAGATGCAGATGCTACAGAAATCAGGGCAATTGGCAGTGCCAAATTAAACAGCGTGAACAAGATACAGAAGCAGCAGTACAAAATCGGTGCAATATCGAACGGACCATGTGTTTTTTCTCTTCTTCTCAATTTTCTGATAAACACTGATCTCCATAAATCAACCATATACATACAGATGGCCGGACTCTAATTGATCAGATTTCCTAGGCATAAAACTTATTAAAGCACAAAGCAATTAGAACCAACAGATCGAGCCTGTCAAACTTAAACAACAATCTAGCAGAACCCTGTGCTCCGTGCATGTGCGCGTCTGAGTATCCCTCAAAATAAAAAATAAAAAATAAAAAATTAGCGTTTGAGTTTCCGAGTTGATTACATTAGCACCTGCCGTGTACGAAAACGAAAGCAATGGCATTACAATCTCAGATGAAAGAAGCACAGAAAAAACACCACAATGCTTTTCTTTAAGTACACGAGAAAACAGAGCAAGTATTATATTGCATCCAACTGCTGCAGTTTTATAGTACAGCTACTTACAAGATCTCAATATATACAACTAACTAAACCCTAAGTCCTAAATCCTAAAACAGTTATTTGAAACAATTTAGTTCAACAAACTCCATCTCTTTCCAACTTCTTTCTAGATCAGTGATTTAAGGGAAGGATAAGTTGCTTCCACAAGGAGTAGATAAGTTGCTTCCCTACAAGGCAACCAGTCATGCAAGCCACCAAACATGACCATGAGGCTCCATTGACAAAATGGCCTGCAGGGTTGAACTGAAAACATATTATAGATGAAACGCTAGAGCAAAAGCGCAGACTGAGGCAGTGAGGCAGCTATCTGGAGTAAAACCTACGACAAGTAACCATTGCTCATAAAAATCTAGACATCTTATTTTACTAATAAATAATAATACTTCAATTACACATGAAAATTTAGCAGTAACAGTCTGACTATGTTATAACCTGTCGCATCTTATTGTTGCATTTTTGACTTGCAGTAATAAGTGACACATCCTACCAAAAATACGTAAATATATCCTTCTGTTCTATATAAACAAGATAATGACAAAATTAACAACGTGTGACCCGATCGGTCATAGAACGCTTTCTCTTGGCGGTTTTAAGCTCTTGAATCTCACAGGTAAAGACATAGCTATAGTAGGGTGGTATGGGAGACTTCCATCCTAGGACCTCAAATCTCCCATGAGGCTTAACGCTTCCATACATGACATCTTGGATTTTTATCTTTGGAACTTCATCTTGTGAAGAGCATTGATATTGACTATGAACCATAAGGCCTTCAGAAGGTGTAGCCAGTCTTCCAAGATGTGTAGGTCTATGTTGGACCAAACGATCAAATGGATGCTCACCAAATATGGAGACATTCTTCTGGATGGCCCCTCTCAAAAACGCCAGAACCCTATACCAAAAGTGGATGTCAAAGTTGTCCCTCAGCACACGAGCAGTGACATTTGCGCCAATGAAGGTTCTTTTCATCGCCCTGGCTATCTCCATGGCCAGGTGTGCGAACCTTGGGTGCTCCTTGGGATCCACGCTTCCAAATGCAAGTGTCCTAATGTACTACCAGTATGCCTAGGAGGACAGAAATTTCAGTGTTAGTGCCTGAGTTGTTCCAAACTTTTTGATCTCATCAGACCGGCTTGCGATTATGATCTTACTACCACTTGTCAAGCACCGTTTAGAAGCAGAATACAGCCTCTTCCACGCATCTTCACTGAAGTCTCCAGCTAAGTCAACAACGATTAGTAGTCTCCCATCGTTGTTTGGGACATAACTTTGATACTTCATCACACATCCTTCTCTAAGAGTGGTTAGTTTTTCATCTCTGAAATCATGGTCACACAAGAAAACAATTTGTGAAAAATAATCACGAACTCTTTCATCCTTGCAAACATGAGCAACAAGCGTGCTCTTTCCTGCTCTGAAGGGACCGACTATCGGCAGGACCTGTAGTTCTCCATCACCAGAAGGTTGTGTGTGCAGCAGGAAGTTGATGACAATCTGCGCTTCCATCTGGCGGCCAAACATGCAGTTACCCAGCAGGAGATGCATGCTATAAGGCTGGCGGTACATGCGGGTATAGCTCGCCAAGAACAGGACCAATTCATTGGCATCAAGGATCATGGATCTCAACCTGTCAAGCACCTCTAGCATTTCTTCCAAAATATGTGTAACTTTCCCATTGGGGAAGCAGAAATCTTTTACAGAATTTACTTTGGAGAGAAGTGAAGGGCGACTCACGATCTGATCTTTGGCCTCCTCTTTGTGAGTTTGGTATCTGAAGGTGTCAAGCAAGTAATAGCCTCTGTACATGTTATCTCTCAGCATGTCCAGCTGCTGTAGCATAGCTTGGTTTGTGATTTGCCGCACCATGCCCTCTTCGATGATGACCTGCGCCCGGAGCAGGATCCTGCATAGCTGATCCTCCACGTCCAGTACTGACGGCTTGAGGTGTTTGCTGATGATAAAATTTATGGATCTAGTGGTTAGCTCAGCAAGGACTGCAGAAAGCAAAATCTCCATTGAATTTGCAGCTCCCTCTTGGCAAGAAGACAACGCTGCAGAATTGCAGATTGGCAAGATAAGAAACGTGAGCTTTCTGATATCTGTATTTTCTGTTCCTCGTCAAAATTCCAACCTAATAAGTGAAGATAAGGAGATCTAAACTTAGTCAATATTTCATTAACGCGTGTCACCATTGGGACTGCTTTCACCTTTGCCAATATTTTCTCTGTCTTTGTTAATAACTACTGGTAGACCAGGCTAAAAGCTGAGAAAGGTACAGCTCTTGACCATGTCTCTAAAGTCCTTTGTTAGTAAGCCACACAAACAATTTCTATGCATAGCATGTGCGCTTAGAAATGACAGCATGTGGTCGAGGAATTGATTTGCTTTAGTGAGCATTTGTTTGTAACCAAGCACAAGAAATCTTTTTCTTTCCTGCAGGAGAGCTTCTGGGTCACTGAACGAGCAAGACGAAGCCAAGACGAGGCTATTTGTTTGTTTATTGTAATATAATAAAAATAATTCGGTACATCCAAGTTTACATATGTGAACAAAAATTGCATACTGTAACACATCGGAATCCACACCTGCAAACTCTCACATGAAAGAAGTAGAAAAATGGCCCAGCACCAGTTCATCCAAGAACACTTACAAGAGAACAGAGCAACAACTGCTGCATTTATGCAGTAAGTACAGGTGCATGAAGATTTGAGCACCCATTCAGCTACAACCATACGAAAACCATTACGTTCACAGAAAACTCCATATCCCTTTCCAACACTTTTTCTGACAGGAGGATTTGCTTGCCTTGCATTGAGGAGCTGACAAGTTGTTCCATCTCCATCCATATAACAACCAATCATGCAAGTCACCAACACATGACATACAGATGCAAAACGCAAGTTGCCTAGAGACAGGCTCTAATCTGGAGTAAAACTAACATGGGATTCACCATATCTCAAGAAATTCTATGCGGCGACTCCACAATTCTGTAGATAAACATTTGCACTTTTTTAGATATGAAAAATATGGTAATACAGTTTGACAATGTCGTAGCCTGCGACATCCTTGTATGTTTTAGCTGTGCTGTAGTCCAACCAAAAAAAAACATAAAATTATGTCCCTACATATGCCAGACACTGACAAAACTAACAGTGCGTGACTCCATCTTTCATACAACGCTTCCTCTTGTCACCTATAGTTTTTAGCTCTCGAATCTCACAAGTACTGAGATAGCTATAGTAGGGTGGAATCTGAGATCTCCATACTAGGGCCTCAAATTTTCCATGAGTCTTAACATTTCCATACAACAGATCTTGGATTCTTATCTCAGGAACCTCCTCTTGTGAAGAGCGGTGATACTGATGACAAACAATCAAATCTTCAGAAGGTGTAGCCATTCTTCCAGGCCGTACAGGTCTATTTTGGTTCAGAAGATCAAATGGATGCTCCCCGAATTTGGAGACATGCTTCTGTATGTATTTTCTCATGAAGCTCAGAACCTTGCACCAAAAGTGGATGTCAAAATTGTCCCTCAACAGACAAGAGGTGACGTTTGCGCCATTCAGGGAACCATTCAGCATTCTGGCTATCTCCATGGCCAGTTGTATGAGCCTCGGATGTGTCTCTGGATCCGTGCTTCCAAATGTAAGTGTCTTGAAGAAATACCAGTACGCCTCATGGGGCAGACACTTCAGAGTTAGAGGCCGTGTTGTTCCCATCTTTACAACCTTCTCTGATCGGCTCATGATGATGATTTTACTACCGCTGGGACCACACCATTTGGAAGCATGATACAACCGATTCCATGCATCTTCATTAAGATCCTCAGCTAAATCAACAACAATTAGCAATCTCTTGTCTTTGTTTGATTTTGACATGCTATTCTGATCTTTTATTGCACATCCTTCTCTCAAAGCTAACTTGTCATCTGTAAACTCATGGTCGTGCAGGAAAAGGAGTTCTGAGAAATGATCACAGACTCTTTCATCCTTGCAAACATGAGCAACAAGGGTACTCTTCCCAACTCCGGCTGGACCAACAATTGGCAGGACCTCCAATGCTTCAGAACCAGGGGGTTGTTTCTGCAACAGGACATTAATGACGAATTCTACTTCCATCTGGCGGCCAAACATGCAGTTGCCCAACAGGATATGCATGCTGTAAGGCTGGCGATACAGGCGAGGGTAGTTCATCAAGAACATGACCAATTCATCCACATCAACAATCACGGAGGTCAATCTGTTGAGTGCTTCTCGCATTGGTCCCAACATATGTGCACTTGGACTGGAGAAACGGGAACCCCTTGCAGAGTTTGCCTTGGATGGGGATATAAAGCGACTCACAGCTTGATTTTTGCCGCCCTCCACATATTGAGGTTGGTACCTGAAGGTGTCGAGTGTGTAGTAGCCTTGATGCATGGCGTCTCTCAGCAAGCCCAACTGCTGGAGCATGGCTTGATTTGTGGTCTGCCGCCCCACAGCCTCCTCGATGATTATCTGCGCTCGGAGGAGAGCCCTTTGTAGGCTGTCCTCCATGGCCAGCGCTGGTGGGTTTGAGCATTTGTTGATGATGAAATTCACAGATCGAGTCACCAGCTCACCCAGGACAGCAGATAGGAAAGTTTCCATTTGGTGTTCTCTCCTGCTCCTCAGGAAGACAACACTGCAGGATGGGCAAGACAACAACACACTGTCAGTTTTGATGTTCCTATAACTCTGTATATTCTATGAAACATGGAACTCCAAGGAGAGAAAGGACATATAAGAATTAAGAACTACTGGAACCAATGGGCAAAACTGTATACAAACACCTAAATTGAAAGAGTCAATAGTCCATTCACATGTTTGATCTTTAGGATTCCTTTTGCCTTTGCCTGATTATTCTAATTGACCTTTTCTCTATCTTTGTTAATAACTACTACCAGACTACCAGTACAAGGCTACAAGCCGAGAAAGTTCAGCTCTTGACTGTTGACTCCCAACCCTTTACTTCATGGAGCTACTGAGACATCACCATCTATGATCGATGTAGTTTCTCTATAGAACACGTATATTAAGTAATGAAGGTAAAAAAATACCAGGTTGCCAGATTAGCATCTCCTGTTACACTTTTGATAAACTGACTGAACATACGTTGCCTCTAGGCTAGGATTTCCAACAAAGGGAAAAAAATCTCTTGAATTACTAGATATCACTAACAGGAAAAAAATCTGATGTTATTTCAAAAGATTAGTTCTCTGCAAACATTACCTGAGCATTAGGGATTAGCAAATGCTTCAACAATATCCCAACATCTGAATAATGCTCGAGTCCTCCATCATTCTGACACTGCAGCTGAAGAGTGCAGTAATAATTCTCTAACTAACATACCGAATATTAACATTTCAAAAATAAATCAATTATCATGTATGGACTATGGCAACCGCTCAGTTCTACAATTTTACTGTCCAATCAGAAATCACATGCAGCTACCCTTTGAACATTTCCACGTGTTTTCTTTTGCATGTGAACTAAAAACATCAGCAGGCTCAAACACAGCAACGACTTAATTCCTAATCCTAGCTTGGAATTTTGAAGGATTTCTGTATGACTGTACTCATTAATGCAAAACTCATCCATTCCAAATGGAACCTGCACGTTTTTACAGCTGGTGCTTAGCAAAAGATTAACTAAATTTTGAGGGCATCGAGCACCTCCTGATTATTGACAATGGCACAAAACGCATGTCAGGGATTATTTCCTTTGTTCCTCGTTCTCATAATTCAAGCCACAAGATATGGACATGTGGAATCAAACTAAAATTAGGCAGACATAGCTCGGCATATATGACATTTCAGAACATTGATTTCAAATGCTTGTTTGCTTGAGTATACATATGTTTACACAAGAAGAATATATACATTCGAAGCTTCAATTGGAAGTTAAAATTCAGGAGTACATGCAGAGTAACCAGTTTACAGACAAGGCACTGATCAGATTCACAAAAATTACGAGAAAGGAGCCCTAAACAAAACATAGAACCCTTGAAGACTAACAAATTAAAGCCAGAACCCACCAGAAAACTTATACTCTTTACAATTACCAGGACCCAGTTTCCTCTCGACTGAGAAATCTGTATATAAGCAGTTAAGGACCTTAGGCACCCGCACTTGATCCCCCACCTGCTGAGGGCACTCCCGCTGCTGCATAAGTACACAAAATTTTGAAATAACATCAGCTGATTGAGGACCTACTAGCTCTCAAGAAAAAAGAATTGTTTCTAACTAGATACAAAAGCAACATGTTGCTGGGTAACCAAACAAGCCACCAGGTAAGAACTGCACTTGATCATTGAGACAAATGAACTCACAACTCGAGAAAGGATACCTCTCTTTGTGTAGCACTGATATCATCTATGTTGTTCAGTGACATTCACAGATCATAGCTCAGAAATTTACGAGGTTAAAGATAGGTGGGAAGCTGACACATGGAGGGTTTTGCTCATGTAGGCAATACCCTTGTTTTTTATTACTCTCCTATTGGGTACTTTACTGGGCCAGACTAAATTCAGATAAGTTTCAAGACCCCGCTGTCCAAACCAGGTTTAACAGATGAGTAAACAATATTTGTAGGCATATATACCAATTTGCAGCATGGTAGAATATCTAGATAGGATAAACACAGTTTCTTTTTACTGAATTGCAGCATTCCACTGTACTGATTCATTGTTCTTGGGTACAGATAAGCATGGATGTACTGAATAAAAGGCATCCAGACAAACGAAGCTAGTACCTGGAGTGAGGAAGCTCATGAAGGGGAAAATACCAGAGAAACCAATGTCATTGGACACCTTTGTGACCCGGTTGGACTTGAGATCAATGGTGAATAGTCCATCACCCGTTCGCACAAAAATGACACCGGCGGCATCCACAAAGCCGGCCACATCAGAAAAGGCCGAGAGGGCACCAACAGGGAGCAGCTTGTCAAGCTCAATGACTCTGTTCAGTGCCCAAAGCGCATCTCCTCCAGGACGCACCTCCCTGGACCAGAGGTGGATTGTGGACTTATCCGCCGTGGCGAATCCCAGACGACCATCATCCCTAGTTGCGAGCACAATTCGCTGCCAATTGAAGTGAGCTGGTGGCAGGCAGATCACCGCCATTTCCCGTGTCCCCAAATCGTACTCGAGCACCGCTGTGCCCATCTGGAACGCGAAGTAGAGCGCGTTCCCCACAAGCGCGCTGGGCGCGAAATCGACGTTGTCGTTGGGGTGCCGGGCGGACGTGGGCTCGCTCCAGGCGCCCGCCTCCGACGAGTAGACGCAGGCGAACATCTCGTCGGTGTTGGTGCCCACCACGACGACGAGGAAGTGGCCGCCGCAGCAGTCGAGGTGATCGCAGGCGGCGGCGCCGGCCGCGCAGAGCACCGC
>OAMR01001144.1:150069-170274 GCA_900205405.1 Echinochloa crus-galli
GACGCTCTTCCGATCTGGTCGGCGGGGACCGGGCAGAAGGCGCGCGCGGGGATGAATCGGGCGGCGCAGCCGGAGATGGCGAGGTTGGCGAGGAGGCCCAGCAGCCCGGGGCCGCCGCCCGCCGCCCCGTGGCGCTCGTGGTGCAGGCGGCGGAAGCGGCGGCCGGCCATGAGGCGTGCCCAGCGCTTGCAGACGAGGGCGGCGTCGAGGAGGCGCTTGTGCTCGTCGGGCGGGGTGCGGGCGACGATGTTCTCGACGACGGAGTCCGGCAGCTGCGGCGGCACGCGCAGCGGCGGCGCGGGCTGCGACGGCGGCGGCGCCATGGGATCGACGGGGGTGGTGCGCGGCGCTGGCTGGGGGACGAGAAATGGAGCGGAAACTGAAGTGGGGAGCACGAGATGGTCGAGGCTGGGGGTGTGGCCGGTTCTGTGCTGCCAGCTGTGGGTGGGTGGGGTCGGCACGGCAAGCCAGCAGCGGAGTGATTCACTCGGAGAGGATTCGGAGCTTACTGGGCGGCGCTTTTGAGTTTTGCCCCTGTCAAAAGTTGAATTGTATTGATTGTATGACTTCGGCGGCTTCTTCTCCGGTGCCGGCGCCGGTGATAGGTGGCGGTGCTTAGTGGGTGGGAAGAGAGGGAACAACGGTTTCATCTGATATGGCGGCAAGAGACTAGCAAGCGGATGGACGCCCATGGTGGCGGGAGCGGCATATTTGAAAGGGTTAGGCTGGAAGAGACAAGTGGTGGTGTATCCGCCAACTTTCCGCTTTGCACGGGAAACGAGATAGAAGGGTGGCGACGAGGGTGTCTTGCCAAACAAGAAAAATAAATGCGAAGAAACGAGGTAGACGTGTGATGGGGAATGAAGAATATGGGGATGCTAGACCATATAGACACAAGTATACAGTGGCGAAGCTAGAGCAAAATAGAGTCGGTGCGACAATAAATGAAGGGTGAATATTTTTTTACCAAAAAAAAAATCAGAACTCCGCTAATTGACTTGATGGAGCTTGAAAAAACAACAACATAAGCATAATGCGTCAATTTTACTTCAAATGTCAACATCCTTGATGATTCAACGGACTAAAAGCAAATATTTATGACTAATTTTTATTTTTTAAAGAGAAAGAATGATACAACGAAAATAAATACAATACATTACCATGAACCACCTTCTTCAAATCTACAACTTTGCGTTTTTATGAAACTTTTTCACAATCTTGATTGTTGGAAAACACCTCTCGCAATATTTTCCCTAAAAAGAAAAAAAATATGATCAATCTTTGGACACAATGAATTCAAGATAACTTCCAAAACTCATCGAACATGTACCAAATTTAATCCCCTGTTCCGGTTCAAATCATCTGAATATGAACTTTAGGCATTGTTGGCAGTGTTTTCCTTTCGTAAAATTATCCCATCAATCCATCATTTAACTTGTTATTAGTAGACGATTCAAAAACATGAAAATACCTACTGATTTTATTATTTGGTAATCCATACTTTAAGAATCAAGAACATAACTACAGAACATTCATTCAACTATCCAAGTAGCACCTTCAACTCGAAATTCTCCTCTTATTTGCAATTCACTCCTAAAATTCTCTATAACACAAAATTGAAACCCTATCAGGCCTCAACTATTGCCTAAGTCCGACTTTCATCCCTCGACTCTAAAACCGGATATTTATGGTCCCTCAACTATTGCCTAAGTCCGACTTTCATCCCTCATATCTAAAACTGGATATTTATGGTCCATCAACTCTGAAAACCGGTTGTTTTTCATCCTCAACGATTTTGAGAGTAGTTTTGAAGGGGGTAAACATGACTTTTATTGAGAGTTCGATGGTGTAAAATAGTCCTTTAAAAAAGTTATGCAAATATTTTTTTCTCCAAAAAATTATAAAAATTTATAAATAAATATATTAATCTTTGAAAGTCATAGAAAATTTGTTTTAGACTAGAAAATATGAAAGTACTTCTAAATTTTACCTAAAATTATGTTTTTCTTTTGATGCCTAGTTTGGAGCCATACTAGTTTTTTGGTATATCGTGGTCTGAAAACATGATTTCGGGAAAGATATAAAACTAGTCTCATATTCTTCCGATCTTAAACATTTTTTCTTTTTTCATAATAATTCTTAGAAAAAATATTGCATAACCTTTTTTCAAATAAAAACATTTTACGTCCTCAAACTTTCAATCGGAGCTCAATTTACCCCCTTTAAAACCACTCTCAAAACCGTCGAGGATGAAAAACAACCGGTTTTCAGAGTTGAGGGACAACAAACATCCGGTTTTAGAGATGATGGATGAAAGTCGGACTTAGACAATAGTTGAGGGACGGCAAAAGGACTTTTTCCTTTTTTCTTTTCAGGGGGGTGCAGCTGCCCACACGGGTCTACTGGGCTTCGCCCCTGCTAGTATAACAAGGAGGCCGTGTGGGCGGCGATGCTCGGGATTGGGAGGAGCTAGTGGGAATGAGTGTCAGCTAAAGGGACAGTGGCAGTGTTTGTTCACTATGGTGGTGAGGGACTATCGGATGGGTGCCGATGGTAGTGGGACCAGCATATTTGAAAGGTTTAGCGCGAAAGTGACAAATGACGATAGATCTGCCAACTTTCTGGTTTATCCAATTAATAGTACAAGTGAGCCATTCATGAACTGTTTCTATATTTGCATGCCATTTCATATATGGCCGGCTATGTAGGTGTTCAAACCATATAATCTATGAATTTTGTAAATATCAATAGGCAAACTATCTGTTTGTTGATATTTTGCATTGATTGATAAACATTCATTTATGATCCTTCTATTTTTTAGTTTCCCAGATTTTGGGACCCCCTCCCCGCCCCCCAAAGAGAAACTTTAAAGTTGTTTAGTTTGGATACCCCAACATTCAATTCGGTCTAAAATTTGTCCTCTCAGAGTGGTTTAGGATTGACACAACAATGGTTTTTTTTTAATTTAGACAATGGAAAATAGTTTTAAATGTGAGAAAAAATAAAAATCTCAAAACATCTTAGAAATATCTTCATCCTCTACAATGACTCTTTTTTAAAAATGCAACACTTAACGGAAAATTGGTGGCTTCTTTTCTTCGCGATCAACAGGTGAAAATGCAACGTTTAGCGCGTATAATCAGGGGCCACAAGCATGGATGGCGCGCTGTCAAAGATCGATCAAATTAATTAGGAATGGAACCCGGCCGGGAGAGAAATTAATTAAACAACGGACCTACATTAATAATGTTTAGAAAAATTGCTCCAGCATCAACCGACAACAGGCGCATATATAATGTTTATAAATTTATTTTTCGCATCGAATACGCAACGCAGCCGGACGCGCAAAGAGTTTGATGGACCAAATATATGTCTGTGATCTGTGGTTTAGTTTCTGTCAACACACAAATATAAGCTATAAGAGCTTTTGGTGTTGGTGAGCCACATGTGCCGTGCTTCCTCCTCCAGACTTGACGTACAGCCGGTGCCCTGCTGTGCCGCCAGCACCGGCACTACGCTACTCGCACTCCACCTCTCCCGCGGTGGCGTCGCAGGCTGTGTTGCGCTCCCTCCAGAACGCGCACCCAAAAATCTGACAAATGGACCAAGGGTAAAATAGACATTTCCTCACCTTTCTCTCTTATCCGCAGTCAAAAAATATTATTCTAATCGAGACGGTGTCTTTCAGCAAATTAGCACAAAATGAGAGTGTCCAGCAGCATATAACGCGGTCAACGGTGTGTTTCAGCAAACGCGCTCCACTGTCCTGTTGCAAATTTTCCCATATATGAAATGTGTAGGCAGTAGCAAATGAATTAGTTTTAAGATGCATATATGGCCGGCCAGAAGTTAATAATCTCTCCCACAAAATAACCAAACGAAGAAAATACCAATGTAACTGTCAAAATGAAATGCATACAGACAGGCTTAGCAATTATTTCTAGTTTATTTTCTGTAGACTAAGCCCATAGGCACAAGCGCCATCTTGTTCAAGGACCTTACTCATTCGAATTATCCTCACTATCACCATCAAATTTCCAGTTGCCAAGAAACCCCTAGTGAGGACCCTGATGAGCTTATCAAGCAGTTGATCCCTCGCCAGAAGTGGCCAGCAGCTCTGCTCTTATTACTGCAGAACAGAAAAAACAAACGAGTTTAAAAAATAATTCTACTGCAAGTGTGTATCACACACATTTTTATGACCAGTGGGAGAATATACAGTTTCACAAAATCATTCCTTGTAGAAAAGTCACAATAATGAGCAAATTATGCTGTGCACAAGGCTGATAATTCGGGGTAAAAGATGGTGCTCGCACATGGAGTGTAAAAGCTGACAAAGGGCACAATCTCATCAAACTGCTAAAACAAAACAGGCAAACAACAGTCCCCTAGCATCGGCAGCTACTAGCTCCACACAAGTTAACAACGACTGATCATCATATTAAAAGGATGGATTCAAAAACGGCAGAGAAGCACCTATCCTTTCTTGGAATAACTCATATGTTGCTAAATGAGATATATACCATACCTAGGGCTACATGAGCAAGTAATATGCACAAGGTTAAGTGTATGTCCCTAACTCCATATTAGGTGCAGTGCAAGTGCAAGAGATGAAAAGTCAATTCCCACAGTGGATGTCAAGTCAATTCCAATAGCTAATATATGTAAATAGAAATTTCTACTGCAAGTGTATCACACACAATTATATTCTACTACAAGGCTGATAATTAGGGTTGAAAAGTGGTGGTCACACACCTGGTGTGTAGAAGCTGACAAAGGGCACAATCTGCTCAAAGTAGTTGCCCATAACCTTGACGCTCTCCCCGGTCTTGATATCAAAGGTGTAGAGCCCATGAGCCGTCTCCAGGAAGATGGCGCCCGCAATGTCCGCAAACGCAACCACAGTAGGTCTTACCAGGAGAGCATCACGATGGAGGTGCAGCTTGAGATCGAACACCTTGCTCCGTGCCCATCCTGCTGCATGATTTTTACCAGTAGTCTCCAATTTCCATAGAGTGAGACTACACCTCGAGTTCATCTCAGCAAATCCCAGCCCACCGCAATCCATGGCGATGAGCACCATGCGCCGATCGATGGGACAGCGTGGCAGGGGAATCACAGACAAGGTCGCCATGGCCAGATCATACTTGAGAATTTTGGTCCCGTTGAGGAAGACGAAGTAGAGTGCGTTACCAGCAAGAACACCGGGAAACCTCTCATCGAGAACATGGTCAGCTCGGATGTTCATGGAGGGCCCCTCGCTCCACGCGCCAGACTCCGACGAGTAGACGTGGACGAAGAGACCCTCGACGTCGGCGCCGAAGAAGACGATGCGGAAGGGCCCGGCCCGGCAGTCGACGTGGTCGCAGGCGGCGGCGGCGCAGAGCACGGCGGCGTTCCAGCTGTGGACCTGGCGTTCCAGCTCGAGGATGGGAAGCTCCCGCTCCTCGTCGGCGATGGGATCCCACACGGAGAAGGCGGACTCAGCCGGCACGTCGCTCACCGGCCGGCGGTGGAGGAGGACGCGGCCGTGGCGCGCGTCCTGGGCGCGGTAGCCGGCCCGCTCGCCGCGGGCCGCGCGGAACGGGGTGGCGGAGACGAACCGGGCGAGACCGCCGGTGAGGGCGACGACGTTGACGATGAAGCCCAGCATGGGGGCCGCGCCGGCGTGGCGCTGCCGGTAGCGGCGGCGGAAGCTGCCGTCGGTGGCGATGAGGCGGGCCCAGCTCTTGCAGGCGAGGGCGGTGCGGAGGAGGCGCGCGGGGTCGTCCGGCGGGATGCGGAGAAGGATGTCCTCGATGTTCTCGTCGGGAAGCTGCGGCGGCGCGCGGAGCGGCGGCGCCACGGTGGGGGACGGAGCACGATGAGCATCCATGGCTGGGTTTGGTCGGGACGGGCAGTGTGAAACTGAAATGCTGGAGGGAGGAACTCGTGAGCGGGGGCGGCCGGTTTATTTGTGCCAGCTCGGGTCGACGGCAATGCAGCTAGGCCAGCGGAAGTGCTGCGGGACAGTTCATGTTCACAGCTTTGTTGATTGATTTGGTTTGTTTTCCAAAAATGCACAGAGGAACTTCGGTTGAATTGAATCACACACAGGGAAGAATAATAGGAAAAAGTGTGCTACTTCTGATGATAGATATAAGGAATATGTTGAATTTTGACGACTGTTTCAAGTCTTCTCCGGCGACGGCGCGGCGGTGGTCGATTGGTGGAAAGATATATAGGTGAGAAATGGTATCATTCGTCTATATATGGTGGTGAGAGACTAGCGGGCGGGTGCCGATGATGGCGGGATCGGGACATTTGAAAGGGTTGGCATGTATAGCTTGAGCGATGAGTGCAGCCAGATCTGCCAACTTTTCGCTTTGCGCGGGAAACGAGGAAGAAGGGTGAAGGTGAAAGCATTTGAAATAGCAAGTATTGTGGTACTTTTGATGACAAACTTTGATGACTGCTTCAATTCTTCTCCGGCGACGGTGACGGCGGTGGATAGCCGGTGGAAAGATAGGTGAGAAACAATATGTCTGCCATGGTGGCGAGAGAATAGCAGGTGGGTGCCGATGATGGCGGGAGCAACATATTTGAAAGGGTTGGCATCGGGGGCGAGAGCGACGAGTGGAGACATATCCGCCAACTTTTCATTTTGTGCGGGAAAGGAGAGAGAAGCTAGGGTGGCCGTGAAGCGTGAAGATATCTTGTCAAAGAAGGAAACAAATTCAGGACATGCTTGCCTGATTTATATGGATTTATGTAAATACTAAAATGTATTTTTATTTTAGATTTATTAAATATTTTAATTGAAGATTAATGAACTTTGTTTCACATCCTCCTCTTTTTAGGATTCATTGTATCTCAAAATATCTTCAAGATTTCTGCAATATCTTTTGAGATATTTGAGTATATTTACTCTGGTTTTAATACTTTTTAATCATATGTATTTAAAAATCATCGCCGTATTATCCCCAAACCTCTTTAAATGAGCTCGAAGTTTAAAACTAGAGAGAACTAAAAATTAGGATGTCCAAACTAAACAGTTAAGGCAGGGGATCACTACGGGAAACCGGGTATATGCCGAGTGTCCAGCCCTTTGCCGAGTGCATTCTGTCGGGCACTCGGCAAAGAAAGACTTTGCCGAGTGCCCTTGGCAAGGCACTCGGCATAAAGGCACTCGGCATAGAGCGGACACTCGGCAAAGAGGTGTTTTGCCGAGTGTCAGGCCAGCGACACTCGGCAAATCATAGCTTTGCCGAGTGTCAAGTCGGAGACACTCGGCAAAGAAGGCGCACGTGCTCGTCAGGCGACATGCCCGCCAATGGCCGTCCGTAGCCGTTTGGGAGGCCCCTGGTTTGCCGAGTGTCGGGTCAAAGACACTTGGCAAAGAGCACCTTTGCCGAGTGTCAGGTCAGAGACACTCGGCAAAGGTGCGGCACGTGTCCAGCACGTGCCGCGCGCGCCAACGACTGTTGGCGGCCGTTTGAATTGTCACAGCTTTGCCGAGTGTCCTCAAGGCGACACCCCGCAAAAAGGTGGCACGTGCACTGCACATGTCCAGCCAGGCCCGGGGTTGGACTTTTGCCGAGTGTCTACTTAGACACTCGGCAAAAAAATTTGAAAATTTGAAAATATTCTTAAAAAACTTGGAATTCAAACATAAAAGTTTGAAAATTTAAAAATATTTTTGTAAAACTTGGTGGGTTTGCCGAGGGTTTACCAGGCAACACTCGGCGAAGCTAGCCTTTGCCGAGTGTTTCTTGATATACACTCGGTAAACTCAGGACCTTAGTTTTTAAACATATGTTTTTGGGGTCCAAACTTTATTTTTTTCTAGTGATACTTGTCAAAGGCTCTTTATAGCTTATGTGGAGTCTGTGGGAAAAAGTTGAGATGATTTCGAAAAGTTTATATATACGACCCTTTCCAATCGGAGCATATCCCCGTAGAAGTTTCGGAGAGTTGAGAAGGAGACAGCTGGATTTCGAAACGAAGTGAAGTTGAATTAGAGTTTGAGTTCATAACTTTTTCTATAGGCAATAGATGACATAGATTGCTTCATTTGAAGTTATCATATTTTTCCGGACCCATTTGATATTTTTTAAATTATTTCTACGCCATTCTCCGCATGAAATAAAGAAAGTTATGAAGAAATTATGAGCTATATAGGCATGAAATAATGAAAACATTCATTGAAGCATAGAATGTCATTGTTGAATGATTTTAAGAGACAGGCACGGAGCCGCGCAGGGCCGCCGCCGCTCAGCCTCGCCGCCCCGAGTCCGGCCGCCGCGTCCGCCCCAGCCCGCCCCGCCCGCTGCTCCGGCGGCCTCGGTGGGCTTCTCCTTCCCCACGCCGGTCCTGCCCCTCCCCACGCCGCCGACAAGCCTCCGACGCCTCTCTGGCCCCGACGAGCGACGCCGACGCCGCCCCGTTCATCTTCTATTGGTGAGTGCGCTGCTCCTCTTCCTTGATCTGTCTCCAATGCAAATCGATGATTGTTTCCATACAGACATTTTCAATTTCTTGAATCCAACATAAATAAATGCAAATTGTTATAGGAATGGACGATTTATAGTTGTGAATGTGTATGTGGTACGTGATTGTGAATGCGGATTGTGAACATGTGACCAACAATATTTAATGTTTGAATTATTCTAAATATTGAACAATGTGGATGTATATGTCGGCCTTCGTGCCATGGTTATCTTTGTATATGTCGTTGTCGGCTTTCGTGCCGTGTTTTTTTGCAGGACGTGTGGTTTTAGAAACCTCCCCGTGTAGGGGAGGTGCTGCCGAATATTTTATTTGACAAAAATTTGATTGCTAGATTAGGTTGATGGTAATATGAAATTTATGTCAAATCAAAATGCCAAATTTGATTGATAGGTTGGGTTGATGCTAATATCAAATGCATGTCAATACCAAATTTTACAACAAACATTTCGTTTTTTTAGGGAGAGGCCCTTTGCACCGTCCTCAGCAAGCTTGTACGTAGCCCGTCCTCGGCTTGTAGCCCGTAGCCGTACCCCGCCGTCTGCTCCGACACGAGCGTCACCGACTCGCCCGCCGTCGAGCCCGTAGGTGAGCACATGCAAAACCATACGCCCTCAGTTTTTAAGTTGTGTACCTTCTTCGTCTCTTGTATTTATCTTTACCGTGTGGCTTCTTTGCCATGTTCTTGCGTTTCCTACAGTAAATAAGACATCTTATTTACTGTAGGATACGCAAAGACATGACAAAGAATTCATACCGTACAGTTAAATACAGCAGGCCAAGATTGTGCACAACTGTGTCACGTAACCTATTTTGTTTTTTCGGGAGAAACGCCGTGCGCCGCTGCCCGGCGTCGACGGGCATCGGAGTCGCCCACACTGTGCACGAGGCATTGGTCCTCGACGACTTCGCCATGGAAGAGCTCCGATTCTACGAGAAAGGGGACTACTACAACCAAGGCCTCAAGCTCCATGAGGACGAGAGCTACTTTCAGAAGAGTTGATGGACCAAATCGACTTATTTCTTCCGTCTAATTCCTTCTCGCACCGCGGGACGTAAAAAAAAAAGAGGCGGGAGGGCAGACTGCCCCCTCCGCTTTTTATGAAGAGGGTGCAGGGACTCGAACCCGGTCTCCGGCACCAGAGCAAGCTCGAGAGCACCTGCCTCGCACCGCGGGACGTTGTCGTGTCTTTTTGTGATTTATGGCCGTGTCACGTTTTTTTTGGAATTATGGCAGGTGGGGCCAGGAGGGTAGAGACCGATATGAGATAGAAGAGTCCAGAACGCCAACGCGCAAACAGGCAATAAATGCCAGCACCAGTCTAACTGAAACTGACGATAAACGTTTTTGTTTGGGCATGCATGCTGTTTATGGTTCATCTGGGTGTGTTTTGTCCAACCCATCAACAAAGAGGAACATACAAGCTCTGAATTGTGAACACCGATAGGACTGAAACTGAACATATATATTGCCAATACCGGCCTGTCAGAGTCCGGACAGGGAAGCTGAGCATACGCATACGCCCTCGTCATCTCCTGAACCAAAACCTAGTGCGCCTTGGGTTCCGTGTTCGCCTCCGCCGCCTACTGCACGGCCCCACTGCCACGTACTCTCTCTCGGCAGGGCTGAAAGTCCTGAAACCCATTTTGGCGGAGCCTTTGAGAGCTGCCCCGACAACATTTCACTTGGTGCCAAATCTTTTTGCCGTCCAAACTTTCGTTGCAAGCTAAGGAGCAGTGGCATAGCTAGGATCTCCGGCTAAGGTGATCCACTCTAAAATAATTTTCCTAATACCACAAAAATAATATAAAGATAAAAGTTTACAAACCAAGGCAAATAAGACATATGAAATGAACTGACGTGAACTGAACAGATGTTAGCTAATTTGCTGATGGGTAATGTGCCTTGGGCCAAAATTTCAGGGTGGTCCATGGCTCACAGGGACCACCCTTTAGCTCCGCCCCTGAAGTACAGGTAGAGTAGGCTAATTCCCGTGTAAGTCTAATGTTCAGGAACATGTACAAAAAGCTGACACATTAAACCATTCTTTTTTTTTGCAAAACACATCAAACCATTCAAAGCCAGCCATATGACCTGTTTATATTTTGAAAACTCTTCACAGATGCTCCTACAGTAGGTGGCAACATATGATGGCCGAGTATCAGTGAAACAAGTACTGCACAAATGAAGTAATGAAATAATTAGTTAAGATTACTAAGCTTTGTCAGCAACACTACGCTGCACAATAATGACCAATCAGCCAAAAAATGAATTTAAACGGTTGAAAATGAAATGCTTGCAATCAGGTAAGTTGAAAAATAACAACACTTTAATTGTTCTATCTCCTTAAATCCATAACAAAGTTTAATATGCATTTTGCTACATCCCATGATCTGAAATCAAGATGATACTATTCCTGATTACCTATCTAAGTATTTCTATCTGCAATTTGCCTGTAGAAATTGCCTCAGTCTTGATACTGTCCCTATAACCCAATTTGCTGTGCTCTTATGATCCTTTTGTGACCATCTCACGTTTAAGAAGCACTTGATCCCTCACCAGAAGTGGCCAGTGCTGCTTTCAGGACTGCAGAATAGAAAAACAAAAAAATCACAATATATTAACAGGTTGAGAAATCAATTTTGCCCCATTCAACATTTGTTTCTAACCAAACACAACTGCATAAGGAAACACAACTGCAGAGTTAAGATTATGTCCATTAATTGCAGGTGCTGCAGAAGAATAAACTCCCACCACATGTCAAACCAATTCCACTATAGCTACGCTAAAAGAAAATATGACTGCAGGTGTATCACAGTTTTATGACATTGGGAGCATAATACTTGTTACCAACAAAAACATTCTCCGTACCGAACATTATCAGTGCAACTACCCATGCCGTTACAAATCCCCAGTCTTTGCAGAGAAATCACAACCGAAGAAAGCTGAACAAATAAAAGTTAACAATAAGCAGGGGATCAATGCAAGTGGTGGAATACATACCAGGAGTATAAAAGCCCGCATACGGAACAATGTCATAGAAGCGGTTGCTCATAACCCTCTTGCAATTCCCAGAGTTCAGATCAAATGTGTAGAGCCCATCAGTCGTGCTCAGGAAGACGATACCCACATCATTCGCAACCGAAACCACATCAGGTGAGCACCTTAGGGCGCGAGGAGGTAGGAACTCCCTGAGCTGGACCAATATCCTTAGCTCCCATCCATCATCATTTCCCTCCTGCATTGCTATGATCCTGAGAGTACGCCCGAAGTAGTCCACTTCTGCATATCCCAGTGCATCGTCCTCCATGACCATGAGCACTATGCGCCGAGCATCGGGCCTGTATGGTAAGGCAATCACAGACATGCCCGCTGTTGCCAGATCATACCTGAGCATATGAGTCTCATCATTGAACAGGAAATAGAGCCCATTTCTCGCCAGAGCACTTGGCGAACTCTCATGGAGAGGCTCATCGGGGATCCCGGCGGTGGTGCCCTCCATCCACACATTGAACTCCGACGAGTACATGTAGGAGAACATCTCCTGCGCGTCGATGCCGACGAAGACGACGGCGAAGTGGCCGTGGTGGCAGTCGAGGTGGTCGCAGGGTTCGGCGGCGGCAGCGGCGCAGAGCACGGCGGCGTTCCAGTGCAGCACTGGCTGGGGCCGCTCCAGGAGCGGCAGCGGCCATTGGTCGCCGGTGGTGGGCTCCCAGACGACGAGCGCGGCGGCGGCAGCGTCATGCGGCGGCGCGTCGTCGCCGATCCGATTGAGGAGGACGCGGCCGTGGCGGGCGTCGTGGGCGCGGTAGCCGTCGCGGTCGGCGCGCTCCGGCCGGAACGCGGTGGCGACGGGGAGGAAGCGGGCGATGCCGGCGTTGTCGATGAGGTTGGCGAGGAAGCCGAGAAGCATGGGCGCCCGGCCATGGCGCTCGCGGTACCGGCGGCGGAAGCCGGGCCATGGCGCTCGCGGTACCGGCGGCGGAAGCCGCGGTCGGCGATGAGGCGGCCCCAGCGCTTGCAGGCGAGGGCGGAGCGGAGGAGGCGCGCGGGGTCGTCGGGCGGGATGCGGAGGAAGATGTCCTCCACGACGCCGTCCGGCAGCCGCGGCGGCGCGCGCAGAGGCGGCGGCGGCGCGGCGAGGATGGAGGAGGTGGAGTCCACGGGGGCTCGGGCACGGAGGCCGAGGAAACCAGGGGGCAGGAACGGCGGGTTCACACCATGGAAACTGAAATCATCCTCCATTTTTTCCGGAAGGGGTGGGGTCCGCAAGGCAGCGGCAAGTCGGCCTTCAAGACTGAATTGAATCTGCTGTCAGCATGTGTGAGTCAAATAAAAAAAGAGTGAGAGAGCTCATGTCAAAGAAGATGAATTGCACTTTGCATATAAGAAATTTGTGGAATTTCTGCTAAAAATTGCGTGAATTCCTCTGTGTCTAGTGAACTTCACTGGTTGTTTCTACGGAATGAATAATATCAGAGATTTACGCTCATGGCGGGTAGATCTGGATCTAACAGCTTAGAGGGAGGCCCGGAGAGATCTTTGACCCCACGTTGGCAGGCCGCGGGTGGGAAGACAAGGCAATAAAGGCCGATGGATGTGTGGGGACGACAGCGGGGCCGACAGATGCGTGGAGGTAGCAAGTGGCGGCGGATCCGTCACCGGATAAGATAAGACGACATGAGGAGGGAGGAAATTACCGGAGAATTAAGTCCGAAGCAGAAGGCAGGCGGGTGTTGATGAGGGATGAAGGGGGCGATGTAGGCTGCACCAGTGTCAACAAGGATGAAGGGGGCAACGGTGGGGCCGCACCAGCGCCGGGCACGGCAATAGCGAGGAGGCGCCGCGGTGTTAGGGAGAAGCCAAGCGGGTTGCGGCGGCGATAGGTGGGAATGAGGGAGGGACCTTCAGGGTTACCTTTCTTATTATATGCAAAAGCTTGTCTTAATACGTGGTATCGATTTATATCGAAGAGTCTAAAACTCGATAGTTTCTAAAGGCTTCTAAACATATCGTTCGAGAGTTTTTAAAGGCTTCTAAATATACAATTTGGTAGTTTTGAAAGACTTCTAAGTATATCGTCCATTAAAAAAAGCAGAGTCGGAGGTTGGTTCCATAAATTAGAAGGAAACATAGTATTGATTGAATAAACTCCTTGCTTTCTGGTTGGCCGAGTGAACACAATTCATCCATACTTTTGCTTATTTTATATTTTGTTTATGCAAAGTACACTTTGTGTATTTTTCTTTTTAAAAAAGAGAAAGTGTTGAAAAACTAGCCAGATAAAATATTTTCCAAATAACAACAGGCTAATCACATATTTTTCCTCAGTCAAATTTTGTGTGGCGGTGATGCAGCGGCGTGCTTTGCAATTAAAGATTTGTTTGGTTTTGTTTCTTTTGTGGTACGGCGTGTGCTAGATTAAGCCTTGCATTTCTGGAATGTTATATATCAATCATCCCAATTGCCATAGTCATTTTTTGTTGAGCTTCTCATTGTGATTTTATCCAGAGCTAGGAAATTTGTTTGATTGCACCTTTTTGGGTCTTGCCTCCAAGGTGGTGCAATGACACAATGGTGAAGCAAAAAATTGTTAGCAAGTGACTCAATTTTAGCTCTATATGAAATCACCATGAGAAGCTCATTAAAAAAACAACTATGGAAATTGGGATGATTGATATTTAACATTCCAGAAATGCAAGGCTTAATCTACGACAGATCATACCACAAACGACACGTCGACACAACAACATTTGTGTGACGTGTTCTTTGTTTGCATTCGGTGCGCATCTACATCACTTGCTACAAGGGGAGATATGCACGTTCTCACGTTATCATCAAAATCACACAAATTTGGAATATTATTCGTTTTCGCTGCCTAGGTTTCACATGCGATTTGTATGGTTCTATTGTAGTTTGTGGCTAGGATTACAGTGTGTATCATGGTTTAAAATTTTAATGAATATGACATGTATATTTCTAAGAGCTATTTTATAATGCTTGGAGAAGCATCCACTGGTACCTGAAAGTACCTGGTGTTTTGAGTAAAAAAATAAATTGTCTCACTATTTTTTATACCTGGTCCAACAAATTTGGTACCTCTGGGTACTCCTTTTGTTTCCATCGTCTCATTTCTCGGAATGGATGACTCAAATTAATCTTAAGCATTTAAAATTTCTCTTTTTTAAAAATAAAATGCAGATGAGGGTGGTATGGAGGAGGCTCACCGGATCATTGACGGGAAGCAGAGGAAGATTTCCTCAACGAGCTCCTCTAGCATTATGCCTATTCTTGGTGGCTTCCAGCTAGGTTTTAGCCAGGGTTCTTGTGGTGATATTATGCTATTTTTTAGTGGTAGGCGACAATCATTCTCTAACAGTAAGAGTAGAAAATGATTATTAGTTTTCTCATATATATTAGCTAATCCACACATTAATGTTTCCTTTTTCCCCAACTTTTCTCAAGACAAAAAGTGAGAAAATTCTTGACGATCCTACTAAATGGTATGTAGGTGGCGACATTTGATGGAGTATTAGTAAAACAAGTACTCATTCCAGTAACCAACATAGATTGATGAAACAAATGAAATATGTACGAAGTAGCAGATGGATTAGTTATAAGATTTATGTGCTTCTTGAGCAACTAAGCATCACTTTCCTGCATGAAAATCAAGCAGCAGCGGTACCTCGACTGTTCTAGTTGCTTAAACCAGCAACAGAGTCTGATGTGAAGTCTTCTTATTAGTCGCCCCCGACGAAGAGAGGGTTTGATTCCGTCGAGGCAGCGATGGATCCTGGCTTCCTGCTTTCCTCCCTGATCATTCAATTCGAGGCCACACACACTGAGACACACACACACACACACACACATCTTACTGCTTCAGATATTACTAGTGGTTTGGTACTAATGGCAGTCCAACTGAACTATGATTGTTGAGTATTCCATCTGTCGCAAAATATAAGGCATGGTCAAACTTGGCACGGTCTCCAATACTAACATTTACCATTAATATCTTATATGCTATAATGTTGGGGAAGGGTTGTAATAGCGCTCAAACCTTACCCGCACAAATGTGCAGAGGCTGGGGCTTGAACCCGGGACCTTCCGGTTACAGACGGTAGGCTCTACCGCTGCACCAAGCCCGCCCTTCATATGCTATAATGTTTGTAACAACAAAATTATAGTCATATGTAAATACTTTTAAATACGAAGCCAATGATATAATTTTTGTAAGACAAAATTTTCATTATACAAGATTATTTGTAGGTAAAAGATTTCAAAGTTTGAATCTTGAATTGTGTGTACCTTATATATATCTTAAAAGGCGGTGTGAGTATTTGGAGACATGCGCGGAAAAGGAAAACCAAAATTTGTGAAAGCTATTGTGATCAAGAAACATTTAGAACAACACGTTGTGTCACCGTATTAGGCACATCTGCACCAAAAGTCTCAGACTTCTTGGTAATAATCTTCGAGCAGCTCAGAGCTCCTACTTGATTAAGCTCTGAAGCAAGAAAGAGACAAAATGATACTTTTCAATTTTTTTATTGTACCGTGCTTGTTCTTCCTCATGTCCAGATTCCAGAATTCCTAGATGTGGCAAAGTGCTTTAGTAAAACAAAATGGTACTACTTATTCATTAAATGATTTCAAATTATCTCCATATGTACGTCATATGATTCGTTCATTCATATCATATCACTGTCCAACTTTGTTTATATAGCAGCATATAACTGATTCATTTCCAATGTATTCAGATGCATCTTTCTGGGTGTATGAGTGAAATCAAATCCATCAGATACACCCTGTCTGATCAATATATTGAACTAAAACTAGCTGACATGGAGTTCACAAAAAGAGAAGATGGAGTCATGTATCAGATCAGAAAATTCCAAGCAAGGCTGCCGAATATGACCACATACAAGTTACTGCTGGTCGATCATCATATCGCAACAAACTCTTTACTACTACCTTATCAACCTTTTCCCAGCTGAACAAATGAGCAAACATATAGCTACTCTACTGGCAGATGTGTTTGGGATTGCTATATAATTCTATATATTACCGAGAGTGAAGAAAGCCCACATAAGGAAAGATGGTGGTGGCCATCGTTCTCTTGAACACATTCTTGAACAGGCCAGATTTCAGCTCAAAAGTGAAGACCCCAGCATCTGTGCTAATGAAAACGGTGTCAGCACCCTCCGCAAAAGCAACCACGCTAATTCTGGGCCTGGGCGGCATCCTCCAGGGTTCAACAATGGAGACGACGGGTAGCATAGTCCGGAGGTCAATAACCCTACGTCGTGTCCATGTCGTCGCTGAAACGTTGGCATCAGAAGAAGGCTGCTGCGACCACAGATGGAGGCTGCGGCATTCGTACACGCCTGCGATTCCAAGCTGCTGCTTGCCGTTGTCGCCCTCCATTGTGATCAGCACCATGCTCTCCATGTTCAGTTCTGGCAGTTTGATCACCGAAAGGCGATGCCTTTTCAAGTTGTACTTGAGGAGGATTCTCCGGCATTCCTTGCCGGTGAAGTAGAGCTCGTCGCCGGCGAGCAGGCTGCGCTCGTTGGCGCCGAGCAGGCTCAGTGTATCGTAGAGGCCGCCCCACTCCACTTTCCATGAATTCCGGCAGTGTCGTCGGATGAGCTGGAGCTCACGCACGCCCATGTCTCGTGGTCGGTGCTGCCGACGAAGACCACGGCCAAGGGCCCCCCGCGGCGGCAGGCGAGGTGGTCGCAGCCGTCGGCGGCGCAGAGCACGGCTCCGGCGGAGGACTTGTACGGGTACGGTGGTGTGGAGAGGTAGTCCTTGTCGCCGGTGACGGGGTCCCAGACGACGAGGCCGTCGTCGTCGTCGGTCTGGATGAGAACGCGGCCATGGCGGCAGTCGAGGGCGCGCCAGGAGGAGGAGTCGCCGCCGAACCACGGCTGGGAGAAGGGGGACGGCGACGGCGGCGCCGCCGCGAGGGAGACGAAGCGGTGGAGGCGGAGGGAGGAGTAGGTGCAGCTGTGGAGGAAGCCGAGCAGCGGCGGCGAACGGTGGCGGTGGCGCTCGCGGTAGCGGCGGAGGAAGCCGCCGCCGTGATCGGAGTCGGAGTTTGAGAGGATGATGCGGCGCCAGGGCTTGCAGACGAGGCCGGCGCGGACGAGGGTGCCGGGGTCGGACGCGGCGCGCGCCGCCGCGGCGCCATGGTGCCGGCGCGGGGCATTGCATGTGATCGAGGTCCAACCGTCCAAGACCTAGCTAGAGTCTCTCATGTTCCCGATGCGCGCGGCAACAATTTATATGATCCAGACATGTCCGAACCAGGATCTGAATCTGACACCAGTTCGTGTCGAGCTAGGTCGGTATACGTACATACTATTCCGGATAACCGAGAACGATCGAGATATATCATCGTATATAGTATATCCATACAGATATGTACGCAAAGAACCCTGCAAGCCAAGCCTGAGCCTCATCCGATCCAAAAGCAAGGCCAAACCGTGTTGCGCTTGTGCTTCATGCGTATAGAGGCCTTTTTTTAGACAAAGGATAAAATCCGGCCATCCAACGTGTGAACATATATAGCCTAAGGTTACAAAGAGTTCTCAGACTCTAATCCTCAACAAAAAGGAGCTCACAAACACAAGAAGAAAGCTCTAAGAAAAAGAAAAAAAACTAAGAAACTAAGCCTCAATCTTCTTCTTCATCTATGCTTCTACATTGCACTGCCTTTATAAGCATCACCAATGCATCACGATCTTCGTCTACTTAGAAACTTGATGACGGATTAAGTCAAACTCGACCACGAACATAATGCGACCTCTATGCACTCACTACGATGATTTGCCACCACCCACGACGATGCCTAGCAGCGCCAAACAAGGAAGGCAAAATCGGTACGAAATGGACCTTCAAGACGGTGTTTCCAAGGAGGAAAACGACCAGCGCCCCACCGGCGAGCCGGGCCGGAGTTGGGTTTTCACCCGGAAGTCATCCAACGCTAGCAAGGAGCATCTCAACAATGCCCCAAGGAGGGAGAACGACGCTGTGTGACGCCGTTGTTGTCGACACCGGCATCCCGAAAATGGCTTTCGCCTGATGTCCTGTAAGCTACAACCTACAATGACATTGAGGCGAAAAGGATAGAGTCACAGAGGGGAGAAGCCGCTCGGCCGTTGGGGCCCCACGCTTGCCGCCCGCGCGTCCACTACCGTCGGCTATCGCCGCTGGCCTGCGGTTGCCACGCCGGTCTCCGCGCGCTGCCGTTACACGGCTCGTGGTCGTCGCCGCACGCACCGCCGGCGCATGGGCCACGCCGTCGCCGCCCGGCGGCGGGCGCCTTGCGCGCCGCCGCCGCCGCCGCGACACGGCCCATGCCCCGCGCCGCCACCACGCGGGGCACGCCATCGCCACCGGCCACCACCGCGTCCAGATACGGCGAGTTGCCCCGGATCCGGCGATTTGGCCATGCCGCCGCCCTCATAGCTTCCCCTGGGCTTTCAGGTGACCAGCTCCAGCGGCGGCGAGGCGGGTGGGAGGAGATGCGGGTGTACGCATAGAGGTTTATGTTGTGATATGATCCAAATTCACAGACGGAGCGAAGCGGAGGCCCATCACCAGAGGTTTGGGCCGGAGCAAGGGGTACTGTGTGTTTTTCTCTCATGAGCGAACAGTTTAGTCCCACATCGGCAACGCAACCAAGCTCGGTCACGTGAGCTGCCTATATAATAGAGCTTTGCCCTTGATGAATAAATCATCCTCTTGTAAGCCGCCAATAGGCGTTGTAAACACACACCTCATATAGTAAAGTTTTGCTGGCTGGCGCCCGTGGTTTTTTTCCTTCTACATTGGGAGGGTTTCCACGTTAAAATCTCGTGTCTCCTGCGGTTTGATTCCTTTACTTCTTGTCGTTTATTCGTCATCATTTACAACAAGTGGTATCAGAGCCGGTTTCAGATTCGGTTTCCTTGATGTCGACGACGATGAAGTTTGATCTACCGCTGTTGGATTACAAGACGAGGTTCGCGCTGTGGCAAGTCAAGATGCGGGCTGTTCTGGCGCAAACTCATGATCTCGATGAGGCGTTGGATAAGTTTGGCAAGTCGTCCAACGAATGGTCTGATGAGGAGAAGCGCAAGGATCGTAAGGCTCTGTCTTTAATTCAGATTTATCTATCTAATGATATTCTGCAAGAATGTCTGCAGGAACAGACTGCTGCAGCACTCTGGCTGAAACTGGTATCGATCTGCATGTCGAAGGATGTAACCAGTAAAATGCATATGAAGTTGAAGCTGTTCACGCTCAAGATGAAGGAGAGTGATTCAGTGATGAGCCATATATATGTGTTCAAGGAGATCGTTTTTGACCTAGCGTCGATGGAGGTTAAGTATGATGATGAGGACTTAGGTCTCCTATTGTTATGTTCTCTGCCAAACTCTTTTGCAAATTTCCGTTACACCTTGTTGATTAGCCGTGATGAACTAACCATTTTGGAAGTTTATGAGACACTCCAATCAAGGGAAAAGATGAAAGGCATGGTGCAGCCTGACGGATTGTCATCGTCCAAGGGCGATGCTTTGAAAGTGAGAGGCAGACCGGAGCACAGATCTTCCAATGAAAGTAATGATCATTACAAGAGCCAAGAAAGTAGAGGGCATTCTAAGTCCAGACCACCCAAGAAGTTCTGTAAGTATTGCAAGAAGAAATCACATTTTATTGAGGAGTGTTGG
>OAMR01001040.1:48246-61191 GCA_900205405.1 Echinochloa crus-galli
AAAAAAATGTATATATCAAAGGTAGCCCATATCCTAAAAATAAAAGGAAGAGTCGTGCGAAAAAGGAGTTCCATCCAGAAATTCCACACACATGCACATCTTGATCTGATTGTATGACTTGTTTTCACTTTTGGATCCAGTTTTTGACACATCGGCCAATACTTCTTCCTTGTAGATTTTTCGGGGTGGTTGTTTGTAAGGTTTATAACCAGGCTTGATCGGTAACCGATGCTCAACAATAGAACGATCCAAACCAGGCATCTCCGAATATTCCCAAGCAAAGCAGTCTCTGTACTCTTTTAGTAACTTAATCAACTTTTCTTTGAAAACTGGATCCAAGTTAGCACTGATGAACGTCGGCCTTGGCTTGTCACCATCTCCGATGTCTACTTCTTCCAATTTATCAGCTGATACAAATCCACGTCCTAACTTCCCATCAGTTCCATCAATTGGATTTTCCATCAAAAATTACTATGAGAGCCGACTGCTTTGATCGGCTGTTGATCACTGCTGATCGGTTCAACAGGACCTTCTCCTCAGTCCTTACCTGAGAAATAATCTATGCCCTGATATTCCCAGAAGGCTGGTTCTACGTTTGCCACGCTTATCGAATCATCTGCTTGGACAATTTCCACTTCATCATCAATCCACTGAATAAGCTGTTGATGCATAGTAGACGGAATACAAGACAGGAACAATATTAGAGATCCACTCTGCATATCTGCATGGCCGAATGAAATTTGCTTCTATTAATCTTTCAACCTCTTTTTTCACATCGGCCAACACTTCTTCCTTGTAGATTTTTTGGGGTGGTTGTTTGTTTTTTTTTTCACATCGGCCAACACTATGCTTGTTGGCGACAAATCTCCAGGGCCCATGCCAAGCTTTCTGAATGTAGTGTATGGCATCACATTAACAGCAGCTCCACCATGAACAAACATCTTAGTTAATGGCTTTTCATTGACAAATCCTCTTAAGTACAGTGGTTTCATGTGTCGATTCTTGACTGGCTTCTCAAAAATAGCTTGCTTACTCAGCATCAATTGTGCCATTAACTCAAATTGTTCAGCTTCATCAATCCCTGGCGATATTTCTTCCTGCACAACTTGATTAGCTGGAGCCATGAACTCATTCGGTAAGAAACATACCATAAATGTAGGAGCCGAATGATTAGTTTCATCAGGTTTGTCTTTTGGACGCCATATTGATTTCAACCTAGTCCCTGCCTGTTTCAATTCTTGATTCCTCAGGCGCTGTACTCTTCTCTTTTGGCTCTTCCTTAAACCAGGTGGGCACCACTGTCCCTTTTGCCATACATAACCGTGATCATCTTCCTCTTCTTCATGATCAATCCACCTGTGATCAGCATACCTCTTCCTTGGTTGATCATCATTCTCATATGTCTCAAAACGCCGATCATTACTGGGATGTATTCTGCCAATTCTTTCATGGACAGATCGGCGATTGACAATATCTTGCCTGTATTCATCATGTCTATCATTGCACTCAGGACAATTACTCCATGTGGGAAACTTTAAACCCTCGTTCCAACAATGTGTGAAGAATGCACACCCCCAATGTGCACGTTCTTGTTCTCGAGCATATTCCTCCTGTTCTTCCCTATACCTTTCTTCCTCGTATCTACTTTGCTCTTCTTCATATTTACGCCTCTGGTAGCGCTCTTTTTCTTGCTGACGCTGCCATTTATTAAGGAGAATACGCGTAGTGACTCTAGGCTTAGAGGATTTTCCAACCTCAACTCGAAACTCTTTCTTATGAATCTGTTCAATTGTGATCTGCCGAGTAGGGTCAACTGAGCCACCTTGTCTTGCCCTTTTTGAAGTCAAAACTTTCATTTTTCCTTTCTCTTCAGGTGCAACAGCATTTACCATACTAGTATCATCTTGTCCTGAGAATTTAGTGAATTCTGTAGGAACCTTGACTCTATTAGGAAATGACACTCTTTGGTACCATTCTTGGAAAGGAGAGGAGTACATGTACCCCTGATTTTTGGGCTTCAGACCGAACTGATTTTGCAGTACATCAGTCATTTTTTGCACCATGAGGTCAACATTGGCATCTTGATTTCCTGGTCTCCCAACAGGCATCCCTGTCGCACCAACATACCCGGGATTTGGGAGAGCATCAATAGCATTATAATCCATGAATTCTGAATATCCATTCCCATACATATCCCTCTGCAACTTGTTATTCAATGGAGATATCTTGTATGCTGATGCAGGTGGATTTCCTGTAGTGCCGAATGCCATTTCACCGTATCTGCGAGTCTTTTGCATTGCAGGCTGAGGATTCTGCTGGATTGGTTGACCATTCGCATCCTTGGTACCAGAAGCTCCAGTTTCAAGAGTCCCTTTACCATGAGCTTTTTGACCTGCTGTTTGAACATTGAAGTATGTTGGGCCACCAAGTTGCCCAAATGTTTGCTCGAAAGGCTTATCCACTTGCTGACCAAAGATGCTAACCATTATGTGTCGAAAACTATTCAAGAATGCAGCATTGTGATTGGTCATTGTGTCCCCCAGGGCCTTGTACAGCAAGCTAGAGAACTTCTCTCTTTCTTCATCTTCAGTGAGATCAGACTGTCCAGGCAGTAGAACTCTTGGTACGTCTGACTTGAGAAACGGTGCACCACTTCTGTTTTTAGCAAAAGACAATAGACACTTCTTGATGAACTGTTCTGCAGCAACTTTCACCATCTGCTGATGCTCCTCAGACAATTCTTCAAGAGTGATGTCCAAAATGTCTCTTAATTCAGGCATCTTCAAAGCTTGTGGGTCCCACCAGGCGTGCCAAAAAGTGTGTTGAATTAAGAGACCAAAAAGTGTGTCGTGTCCCACCGGGCGTGCCAAAAAGTGTGTTGACGTAAAATCTGCAGTTCACGCCAAGCACACAGCAAGCCGAATTAGCTAGCTTCACACGCGAACGTTTGAATCCAGAACGTGCCAGTCAATTTTCCCTGAAACTGACAAAGGAAGAAAATATTTAGAATAAAAAACCTGAAACGTGCCGGATGATACCAGACAGTTCCACATCTACGGCTTCTCAAAGCCAATTTTGATCGACATATAGCTATGAACAAATATTCTGAGGGAATGGATTGCTATCCAATTTCATCTTGTTGTCAAATTTTAAATGCCCCTCTTGGATGGCTTTCTGAATCCTCACTCTGAAGACCCTGCATTCATTAATGGAATGAGAATTTCTGTCATAAAATCCACAATACTTCTTGTCTCTCACTCCTTCAGGCCAAAGCATAGAATGCCCCTCTGGTAATTTGAGGAAACAATGTGTAAGGCAATATATATGACCATTTTGAGCTGTGAAATTCCATCGAACACATACCTTGCCTTTCCTTGCCGGAGGCCAATCAAGAAACAACAAATGATCAACCGATATCACTATTGCTCGTTTGTTTTGATGTGCAACGTCTCTGTGATACAATTTTGACATGCCACATGTCATTGTGAATATTCCCCACAATAGCATGGGAGGCGGATGTGTGCATGAGCTAACTCGCAAATGACACTCCAATGTGCCGAGGGTCCCAGGGTCACCGCATGACTCATGATTTAACAAAGAAGCCTTCTCATACCAAGCTTAAATCCACCGCATGATACTAAGCATGATACAAGGTTGTCGATACTTACGGAGGTCGACGGATCGATGATTCCCCTCGAAAGAGACTCGACGACACGACTAAAGACTCGATAGTTGGCGCATGGCCGGTTTGTTGTATGATTGTTCGATCCCTATTACAATCACCATGGGTCTATATTTATACCCTGGTTTTGACACAATTCCTAGTCGATTACGAATACAAATGTTTACTTCCAAAGAAATACGTCGAAGCGCCGTATTCATCTCATACTCTTCACCAAATCGGCTTCTTCCTTATATTCAATCTACGTCATCATGCTTTCCCGAATGCTTCCGTTTCCAACTATGGAACAGTTCCTTTCAACGAACGATGACGGATTCCTGACGGCAGAGCATCTTTTGTCGAATGCTTCAAAGAAGGCCTTCCTGCCGAATGGAATCTTTCTACCGAGTCTGGCCCACTCGTCAGCCTCTTTCTGGTGCCAACTAGGTCACGTTAGACCCAGTCCCATGTTGGGAGTTGTTGGCGGTCGTTACAACCCAAATTCGATCACCAATACGCGGGAATAAATGAGAGACTATGCAACATTCCATGTAGTTAGGTTTTATTTCTAATGGAGTTCCACGAGTTTTGGTGAGTGTCGCTTGTGCAGGTACAACAACGAGAAATGTGTGCTATAGGGGTCGGAAATGACCGATTCGGCCGAACGACACGTTCGGCCGGTTACCCCCCTTAGCCATGCATGCAGCGAAGCACAACCAGAAGGCCTCATGCATCAACACCACCTAGACGATGACAAAGCAGTGACGGAGCAAGCCACACGGGCCGACGATGTCACCGATCCGGGGCAACAAACACACCCGAATCAACTCGAAGCCAAGCACCAGGAAGCTAGCCAGGAGGGCCCACAGGGCAGAGGATGCACGGGGGAGCGAACCAGGCCACTGGGCCAGTTCGTCCGAACGGCCCAGTTCGGCCGAACCGCCCCTACATGCTGAACCACCTCTGCACCGCCTCAGGACTCAAGGTCGGTGCACGTGGCAGTTCGGCCGAACTCCCTGGTTCGGCCGAACCGGGAGATTCGGCCGAACAGCCCGGCACCGCCTCCCAGTGCCTTGGCCGGTGCTCAACCTCCAAACCGACCCTGGCCACTATAAATAGAGCCCCCTGGTCACATGCAAGACACACAACAAGAGAAGAAGAAGAGTAGGCGTCGCTAGGTCCCGCCACTCAGTAGAAATAGGGAGAGAGGAGAGGTGCGCGTCCCGGAGAGGAGCCGGAGTGTCGGCCCCTCTTCCTGCTGTACCTCTACGGATGCGGCTCTGCTTCGAGTAACATCCGGGTCATGTCTGGTAACTCTTGTATCTCTCTCTGATTAATTGAGTCACTAATATTTAGGGTGATTTTAATTTTCGGAATAATTATTTCCTGGTTATAAAATAATTCCACATACGTCCAGAATTGATATTAAAACCATGAAAAATATTCTGAAAATTCTAAAAATCCTAGGAAAAATTCCAGAGATAGAGTTGGACATGAGAAACCCTGTCTCTTATACACATCTAGATGTGTATAAGAGACAGGGTGATAGCCCTTCCTGTCTTTGTAGTCCATCACGTTAGTTCCGGTGACTTAGGACCCAAGGTTCAGGGTAGTCGGCACCCCTTCTCATCCCTTTCTGTGTGTCGGATGCCCTGTAGACCCGAAGCAAGTATCTGTTCGTATCCTCTGAACTACTCAGTAGTCGGTAGAATACCCTTACCAGACCTGTACCCGCTCTACCCTCCTATCTCTTCTCTCTCTTCCTTGTTGTCGTCAACCACCTCATCCGTTCCATTCCATCCAATCCATATACCTAGGACGACTCGATTCAGGATTAGTGTACTTCTCGTTCTCCGAGGAAATCGATACCTGGAATACTCCCGGGTGAAAGCTACATCGGTATCCGTCCGCTTGTGGATTTATCTGTAGGCCGTAAGGAGTGCCAACAGCTGGTTCTTCGATCTTGCTTGATACTGGAGGTGAATTGTCACCAAGAGTATTGACAAGGTTGCTTGCTCTTGCTAGCAGAGTAAGTAGTTGTTGCCTAGTGTAGGAGTGGTTCCTAGACTAGCCAGTGGCCTTAGTTTATTCCCGTCGCAATGGAGGTGGTAGCCGTAAGGTGGTGACCGTCCTTTCGGTCTTCGTAGCCCATCACGTTAGTTCCGGTCCGTAGGATTCCCCAGTTGGGAAATAGTGGCACCCCTTCTCATCCCTTTCTGTGTGTCACCGGTTCCCTTGTCCCGAAGCTAAGACAATAGAGTTAACCCAAAGCTTCCCTGCGGAAATATAAATTACGATACCTCGGGATACTCCTAGGTGAAGTGCTACAGCGATGATTCTGTGCGCTTGCAGAATATTTATATATTTTACTAAGGCATAAGGAAAACCACGGAAACACTCCTTACCCCAGTACCAGGATTCTCAATTATGATATTGGATGGTAAGAAGTGCCAAGAGGGGCTCGCATGAGGGAGGAGCGGCGGCGGCGGCGAGTGCTGCGGCGAGAGGGAGGAACTCGCGGCGGCGAGTGCGGCGGCGAGGGAGGGAGTCGCGCGAGGGAGGGAGTCGCGAGGGATCGGATTACGCTGGGTGGGGAGCAGTATCGAGTTTCTATGGCACCGTATCGCTTCACGGTGCGATCCGTTACCGAGTTATCCAACCAAACACTACAAAAAGGTATCCACAACCCTGTAAATGGGTCACGCTCTAAAATCCGCGAACCAAACACCTTCTTAGGTTTGTATAGCGGATCGCGGATAGCGGGTGCTATAGCGGGCGCTAAGTCCAAATAGCGTAATTCAACAAAAATATTCAAAATTTAGAGCATACATAAATATTAACATCAAATTTACTTAAATAATCATCAGGAAAAAATAATATGATGGGAACTGGGGTGCCCAATCTTCCGTCAGGTGAAGGATAATTCGTTTTAGGCGGAGCGCAACACACCTATCCGGCTTCAAGTCAGCAAACTCGAACCCCGCAATCTTAGCACCACGACTCCTCTGGTTATCAACCGTGTCACAACCCGGTTGACCTCGCCGAGAAGGCTAATCCCTGCCTACGAATGAAGAACACAAGCAAGAACTCGAAAGAATGCAGCTCTCAAATGAAGTGACACTGCAGAGGTATGATTAAGATCGAAAGTTGGGGTTTTACAAACCGATAGATGGCGAGACTGTTCTATAGAATAATCTAAGCAAAACCTGAGTCTAAACGACAGTGGCTACTAAGTTTATATAACCTAAAGGGGCGTGCTAGGGTTGGAGGGGCGCCCCCTATGGGCTTCCACACGATACACGGCCCAAAGGCCAAAATACGGCGACACAGCACCGAGACAGATTCTGGATGTCAACTTGTTTCGTCGATTCCCGATGACTCTGGATGAATTTTAAGGTGGGACCAGTGCCATTGGAAAGCTTATCTCCTTAGCTTTCCATGTATATGTAGAACGTCAAATACCGAGCCCGTATGCGACCTGGGCGATCAATTTAGTGTGGGCTTCTCCTGTACTCCGAGGTGGACTCGAACTTGAGTTTCTTTGGGCCTCCATCTTGGGGACTCGAATCGGATTAATCTTGGGCCTTCTTGTTGACTTGTAAAACCTTGTTGGTCTCCTTCTTCTCCACCCCATGCACCATTCATGTACATATGCATGCGTGTCATGTCCTCATCATAATATGTGATCCCTTAGTCTTCATCATAGCCTAAATTAGTATTTTTTAATATTCTTGTTGTCTTCTATCCATCGTTTTTTTTGGTACTTCAACCATTAACATAAGTAATAGCAGGTGCAATAGCGAGTGCTAAGTGCAATAGCAGCCTGCAATAGTGGCCGCTAAGTCCGAACATGCTATATTGGGCCCGCTACCTTACAGTGGTAGTGGTAGAGGTCCGTTACCGCTATAGCGGCCGCTATTGCGGATGCTACGAACGCTATTTAGTACCTTGATGACGACTGAAGGCAGAGGCGTACAGCGTGATTTGAGTGGTATGGATTTTTATTATTGCATCTCTTTCGATAGACTAGAAATTGGAGGCGTCCAGCTAGACCAACCGAGATAATCTCATCTTCCTATGGACTCATGCATTAGTTGAAATGTTATACAGTAAAATCGGCCAATCTCTTCTGTTCGAGTTGAATTAATTTTAGAACGGTTAATTCAGCATAGTACCTTGGATCCTAAAATTTTAAGGTGGATAGGAAGATGCATCTGTTTCTTAAGAGCAACTCCAGTGGACTGATTAAAAATGAGCCTAATGAGAGGTCTGATTCAACCCAACTGACTAAATAGAGCCTCTATCCATTTTACCGGTGGGCTCGTCTCTCTCTCGTCTTCAATCCCGATGCACTCTCTCGCTGCCGCCCCGACGCCCCCGTGCTGCCTGCCAGATGCCAGTGCGCCGGTGGCCCTCCTCCCAAGCGCGCCTCCGCCTCTCCTCCCCTCCTCCCTCCGCCTCTTGCTGATCACGAATAACATCTTTCCTTTGGCATCCCACAAATGACATCATTTCTACATATGTGATAGTGTCCATCAAAAATCAAGCTTCAAGAATCACATAAAGGGGAGAAAGTATCACCTAACCCTATGTATCAAATGTGCATACCTTTATGGAAATTGATGACAAAGGGGGAGAGAGTTGTACAAAGATATGAGATATTGAAATAAGAATAAGATATGTATTGCTTAAGCATACATAAATATTAACATATCTTATAGTCAAGAACTTTCCATACTATAGTGGCTCCAATATTTCATATCTTTCACTCTCATTTCTTTGTACCACTCTCATTCTCATTCCATCTTTTGCAATATTTCATATCTTATTCTTATTTCAATATCTCATATCTTTGTACAACTCTCTCCCCCTTTGTCATCAATTTCCATAAAGGTATGCACATTTGATACGTAGGGTTAGGTGATACTTTCTTGTATGGTGTATGCTAGTTATAGGATTTGAATGATGAAATGTTAACTAGCATTCATATGTTGGTAGCTAGATATATGTTATTCTTTGTTGTACCCCTAAAACCTTGCCTATAATGTTGATGTCATGAGGTATCTAGTGTATTTCTTGTGATATCTAGCTAACCATGATGCTAAGGATGGACTTCAATGTGCAATCTTAATTGGTATCACGCTACAAAGGTTTATCTTACATATCTTAGCATCATCAGCTACAAATGTTTATCCTATATACCTTAGCATCACCAAGTGGTGTTAACACTCCCAAAATTTCATATCTATGCATATGTGCAAGCTTGAAAACAAAACATTTGAGGACATATGTAGGGGGAGTTATCACTACCTAGTCGGATTTTATGGTACTTATCCAAATTCTAACATAGAGCTGAAATGTTGGATAAGGAGCATAGAATTCAAACAAACTTAATTTCCATATCTTTGTAGAGTTGACATCAATAAACAAAAAGGGGGAGATTGAAGGTCCTTGTTCGGTTTAGGTAATTGAATGACAACTTAGGTGGACTAATATGTGTTTAAGTGAAATACACAGGTGATTAGTCCACAGGTAATTATGTGATGAAGGAGCTCATTGCATATGGGACATGACGAGGAGTCATGTGATTAAGTGGAGAAGATCAAGACAAGACTTGGTTTGATGGACCGGTTGCAAGTGTGAAGGGCAAGTCAGAGGCTAAGCGCTGGACCGCGTGGCGGGATGCTTGAGCAATGACTTGGCGCCGATGGACCGGTGCAACGGTGAAGAGCAAGGGGAGTCAAGATCAATGGACCATTAAGTCACATGATGATATGAAGTGGATCATATCATTTGTGATGATGTTGATGCATGTGTTGCATCAACATAGGAGAAGATGGAATGAAATGCGCAAGGAAAAGGTATAGCCAATAGGCATTTCATTTAACCGGTCATAGGTGAGTAGAGAAGTTTATGACCGGGTTTAGGATAGATGGCCGTACTATCAAGAGGGGCAAACTTGTTTGCATATCGGTCATATAGTGCCACTTGAGCGATCTATCATTGCGATGTTGCTAGGATCGAGTGGCGTGGTAAAGAGAGCGAAAATGTTTGTTGCAAATCTTTGGAAAAGCAAAGTTCGGACTAGTTCGGAGCTTTGGTCAGACTATCCGTAGCTTGGGCTCGGACAGTCCATGGCACGGTGAAGAGATGGAAAAACCCTTTAAAAATGTTTGTGAAAATGCTAACTCACACACACACATAAGGTGGTACACTTATGGGGTTGGCACATTTGTAAAGGGGTTGAAGTTTGGATGTTGGTTATGACTAAGTGTGATCTTGGTTTGAATTTCTGCTTTGATCCAAAGTGTTTTAGGTCAAGTATTCAGTTGGGATGGATAGCCCTCTGAATGAGCTTTCCATAGGGTCCAAGATCACCTAATTTGGACATCGGAGCTAAAAGTTATGGGCGTTTTACCGAGTGCCAGCTGTGCTGAAAATAGAGTGGCGGACGGTCCGCGATGAATGGCGGACGGTCCGCGGATAGGGCGAACGGTCCGCGGGAATAGTCCATAAATTCGCCCGGTTTTACACAGAGATGTTTCCCGATGATCCAGGGGTTCGGACGGTCCGCGGGTGCTGGGCGGACGGTCCGCGGATGACAAGTTTGTGACCGTTTGGAGCTCAACGGCTAGTTTTTTGAATGGCGGACGGTCCGAGAATGCACTGCGGACGGTCAGAGGTAGCCGTTAGAGCTCGGAAAAAGTGCGTAACGGCTAGTTTTCCCCTCCCCTCTATAAATAGAAGGGTGCCCGGGCCTTGGGAGAGGTTGTGCACCTTGGGAATGTGTTTCCCATGGTTGTGCTTGCCTTGGGAGTCCACTAACTCACTTGTTCATGCGTGATTGCGAATCCATTGCGAGTGAGTGTGAATCTAGTGCATTGCTTTGAGAGATTGCATCGAGTGGCACTAGGTGTTCGTGTTGCAAGTCGGTTTGCTTGTTACTCTTGGAGGTTGCCACCTCCTAGACGGCTTGGTGGATTGAGGCTCCGTTGAAGCACGCAAGGAGATTGTGCGGTGCTCCGGAGAAGGATTTGTGAGGGGGATTGTGCTCACCCCGCGGGGATCGCGAAGAGCAACTTTAGTGGAGCGTGTCATTGAGTTACCATACTTGCGAGTGGTGTCTTGGTGTGCCCGAGAGTGGCCAGCGGCTTGAGAGCCTTGCCCAAGAACTATCGAAGTGTTGGTCGACACAACGAGGACTAGCTTAGTGGCAACCAAGTGAACCTTGGGATAAAAATCTCCGTGTCAACATTGTCTATTCTTTTCAGTGGTTTGCACTTCTCAATCACAAGCATTGTTTTTACTTCCTTATATATCTTATGCTTGTGTCATTGCTCTTATAATTAGTTGTCTTGTGTAGCTTGCTAGTTGTCTTCTTGCTTGTGTAGCTTGAAGTAGTGATCTTGTGACTAATTAGCTTGTGTAGCTTAATTAGTGTCTTTGCTTAGTTTGTGTAGCTAAGTAAATTGAGCCTTTGGATTAGACTTGTGTAGTCTTGTCCATTGAGCATTGCTAGTGAGCTTAGGAGTTGTGTAGAAGCTCCCCGGTGTGTGAAGTACTAGTGGCATAGGTTTGTGTGACCTTGCTTCTAAAATTGATTAGGTGAGCTCGTGCTAGCTTAGCACCTTATTTGCTTGTTTAGAATCTTTAATAAGGTGCTAGTGAACATAGATAGAGGGGTGAAGTCTTGGCTAGACCGATAGTTTTAATTCCGCATTTGTTTCGGTTAGCCGGTGAGTTAAATTTTAGAAAGGACTATTCGCCCCCCCCCCCTCTAGTACGCCATCTCGACCCTATAGCGGGAGCCGGGAGGAGTAGGCCCGGTTGGCGCGGCGGAAGGCGACGATGGAGGCGGCGAGCGCGGCGGCGGTCTCGGTGGCGACGTCGGAGCCAGGGTTCTCCTTGGTGACGGCGTTGACGGTGTGGGGTGTCCTCCGCCGGCCGCTGTGTATGGCTCCTCCGCCGTATACCGATTGTTGTCCCTTTCCTTCCTGTGGCGGCGCAGCCTAATCGCGGCGAGGTGGTGCTCCTGGAGGAGCCCCGCCGCTCGTGACGCGTCGACGTGGCCCCGCCTGAGCTCGGCGAGGAGTTCCGCGTGGGGGAGGAGGAGAGGGCGGCGGCGGCGCGGGGGAGGAGCGCGGGCGGCGGCGCGGGCGCTGGGGCGCGCGGGGGGAGGGGTGCAGGCGCGAGGTAGGTGGGGGGCGCGGATAGAGGAGAGGGAGAGGGGAGAGGGGGGATAGGGGGAGGATAGAGGGGCGCCCAGATTTGTGGGCTTTGCCCAAAATTTGGTGGGCTACCAATTTTAGTCATTTGGTTGATCACTCCATTGGAGGGTGTTTTTTCGTTCAGAGTGACTAAAAGAGTGGATAGGGAGCTAGATAGTCACCCGGCTGGAGTTGCTCTTAGGAACCTATTTAGAGGTCCGTTGGAGACTTGGAGTTGCTTAGAGACGTTAAAGTCTCCCCATGCTCATGTCGTTGAGTACTCTCTCTCACCGGATAGGGTCTCCTCCGTGTGTCGTTGAGCGCCTACTATATCATGGGATGGGAGTTGTTATTCTTTTCTAGAATACATACATACTTTTGGATTTTGAGATTCCATAAACGTTTAAGACTTTGGCTGCCAATAATTTTAAAATGAGTTTTAAAGCATCGAAGTCATATATGTGTGCCATTGTTTAAAAGTATGTTCATAGTCTACCCAAACCTATCAGATTTTGAAGCATATTTAAAATTGATAGGAGTAATCAAAATTGCAAGCCGAAGATCATCAATAGTAAAGTTTTTTTTTACCCTAGATAGAATACTTTCTGGTGGCATAGAGCTTTTTAAGTGCTTTGTGATGTTGGGAGCTACTCTACATGCTCTTGATTGGCACGTCCTTACGTTACCATACAAAGTTAGGCTTAAATATAAGCACCTATGTTGAGTCAAAGATTCAAATCCATTTACATGTTCCACTATTAACTGCTAGTTTGAGCTATGCTTAATTTGCGTCAAGATATCAAGATTCATTAACTATAGCATCAGACTTCAACTGGAAGAGGTTGTTGTAAAGTATCTAGGATAATAGGAACAAGACTATGATTTGCAAATTCTAAACCATATAGTTGAAATCTTGATAGCGATGTGATTAATTGTTCTTTGTTTACGATTTACGAATTTTGGTATTCCGTTTTTTGTTTGTAAGGATGGTGTGGAAAGCTGGGGGACTTGAGGCTCCTATGTCTTCTTGACAAGCAACGTGAGATGTGTATAAGAGACAGCCATATAAGTCCTTAA
>OAMR01001040.1:67462-78187 GCA_900205405.1 Echinochloa crus-galli
CCACCTCCTAGATGGCTTGGTGGATTGAGGCTCCGTTGAAGCACGCAAGGAGATTGTGCGGGCTCCGGAGAAAGGATTTGTGAGGGGGATTGTGCTCACCCCGCGGGATCGCGAAGAGCAACTTTAGTGGAGCGTGTCATTGAGTTACCATACTTGCGAGTGGTGTCTTGGTGGCCCGAAGTGGCCAGCGGCTTGAGAGCCTTGCCCAAGAACTATCGAGTGTTGGTCGACACACGAGGACTAGCTTAGTGGCAACCAAGTGAACCTTGGGATAAAATCTCCGTGTCAACATTGTCTTCTTCTCGGTGGTTTGCACTTCTCTATCACAAGCATTGTATTTACTCCTTACATATCTTGGCTTGTGTTTTGCTCTCATAATTAGTTGGCTTGTGCAGCTTGCTATTGTCTTCTTGCTTGTGTAGCTAGAAGGGTGATCTGTGTGACTAGTTAGCTTGTGTAGCTTAATTAGTCTCTTTGCTTAGTTTGTGTAGCTAAGTAAATTGAGCCTTTGGATTAGACTTGTGTAGTCTTGTCCATTGAGCATTGCTAGTGAGCTTAGGAGTTGTGTAGAAGCTCCCCGGTGTGGAAGTACTAGTGGCATAGGTTTGTGTGACCTTGCTTCTAAAATTGATTAGGTGAGCCGTGCTAGTTAGCACCTTATTTGTGTTTAAATCTTTATAAGTGCTAGTGAACATAGATAGAGGGGTGAAGTCTTGGCTAGACCGATAGTTTTAATTCCGCATTTGTTTCGGTTAGCCGGTGAGTTAAATTTTAGAAAGGACTATTCGCCCCCCCCCTCTAGTACGCCATCTCGACCCTATAGCGGGAGCCGGGAGGAGTAGGCCCGGTTGGCGCGCGGAAGGCGACGATGGAGGGCGAGCGCGGCGCGGCGGTCGTGGCGACGTCGGAGCCAGGGTTCTCCTTGGTGACGGCGTTGACGGTGTGGGTGTCCTCCGCCGGCCGCTGGTTATGGCTCCTCCGCCGTATACCGATTGTTGTCCCTTTCCTTCCTGTGGCGGGCGCAGCCTAATCGCGGCGAGGTGCTCCTGGAGGAGCCCCGCCGCTCGTGACGCGTCGACGTGGCCCCGCCTGAGCTCGGCGAGGAGTTCCGCGTGGGGAGGAGAGAGGGCGGCGGCGGCATGGGGGAGGAGGCGAGGGCCGGCGGCGGGAGGGCGGCGGCGGCGGTGCAGGGGAGGTGAGGGGGTGGGGGAGAGTAGGAGGAGAGAGAGAGAGGAGAGAGAAGATAGGGGGGCTCCTATAGAGCTTCCGTTTACTTTTTTAGCTAGCTAGCTTAGGGCCTGTTGAAGCCCATCAAGCAGCGCGGGAGGAAAAACGAGTGAGCGGCCCAAGCAACATATGGGCGCGAGACTTTTTTGGTTACCACCATGCCGTTGCCGTGTTTTGACTTTTTTAAACGAACTTTTTCCTCGCACTTTGACTTTTTTTAACGTGCTCAATTATCACTAGTAAGTATATAATTATAGAAGGTACGATGTTGCAGTCGACATTTCAAAAATAACAGTTCAGCATTCCGATTATACCATTTCAATATTTTCCACATAAAAGCTAAACTAACATGCTCAAAGTGTTAAACTAATACAATCAACATTTTCATATACATTTTCATATACTAGGTTCAACATTTTTCTCAAACTTAATTCGTATAAACTAGATCAACATTTTGTATAAAAATGTTGAAGCAGTACATCTAAAATGTTGAGATAGTTATTCAAAATGTTGAAATAACGTATTGAAAGTGTTGATTCTAAAAGATACAAATATAAAATAAAAATATACTCATATTGGATCTTATTCTGTCGCATTAATTGTAAGTAACATGATAGTTCAAACGGATTCGAAAAATGATAAACGGTTTAGGAGAAAATCGTATTTAAAGGTTGAAATTCAAATAAGATTCCCGTCCGTCCATGGATGACGTCGGACGCCACCCGCTGCGAACTCGTCTCGGGTCCGAATAAACATGGAATCCCCACCGTTGCACGGATCTCAAACAGTGGAAACACCTTGACAAAAAAACTTCCGCAAGCCATATAGGTTTCCCGGAGAAGATAGGGGGAGGATAGAGAGACCCGAGATTTGTGGGCTTTGTCCCAAAATTTGGTGGGCTACCAATTTTAGTCACCTAGATAGTCACCTCATTGGAGGGTGATTTTTGGCCTAGAGTGACTAAAAGGATGAATAGGAACTCTAAAGTCCGGTGAGCAGCCGAAAGGACGGCCTTAAAGGCTTTCCTTTTTGTTCTTTTGGTAAATCACTAGCAAGTACTCCCTCCATACTCATATTAGATGATGTTTAGGACAGTGACACGGTCTCCAAAGCACAACTTTGACTACTATTTTCTATAAAAATATTTATTAAAAAGTTATAGATGTATCCTTTTATGAAAGTAATTTTCAAGACAAATCTATTAATATGATTTTCACATTTCTAAATGCATAGCCGCAGAAAATCTTTATGATTTATATTCCCAAGGTTTGACCCAAACCTTGTCCTAAACATCATCTAATATGAGTATGGAGGTAGTATATACCCATGCATCACAGGGAAAGCATACCAAAAAAGTAAACAGTAAACACTGAAACCAAACGGAGCTAAAGTAACCGGTTTCTTGAAGTTTTTGTTTTCACTAGCAAAGGCACATGTGCGCACGCACATGTATAAAATAAAATAAATCAAACATAACATCTAAACTCTCTTCTATACATTTATCTCAATTCATGTGCCACGCACGTTTATTGATGATGTAGGTACTAAAACAAAACAATGTCACTTTAGTGGACCACGGTAAACAGACCAGCCTGTGAGGCGCTTTTAAAATATTTTATATTCGCTCTCTCATGTACAGAGAGCTTTATGTATATTCTCAAAACTCAATAGCTGGCATTTATTTATATGAAGAAAAACTCTCCGATTTATTGTCTATTAGCAATACGGGATAGACGTGGGTACGAATGTGGGTATATTTAGGTGGGTCCTTTTTTGGTGAAAAAGTTTTACAGAGTATGAACTAAAAGTGCCCGGAACATGCAATTTTTTCTAGTGTCTCGTTTTTCCCTCCCACTAAAGCCCGACAGGTGGGTCCTCTGTGAGTGGAAGGTGTTTTCAATTCTCTAGGATCCTTTTAGTATAGATGTTTGGCTCGGTTGTGATTTTCAAGCTATTCAATGTTTATTTTGGTCTCAAGTTCAAACAACCGCGCGATGCTTTGGTCAGCCCATTCATCATAGGCGAGATCCACACGTTATAGCCTCAGGCACCGCAAGTGCTCGGCTTCTATTCCTGTCGTCACAATATTAGTCGGGTTTTTTTATTCATACCATTACAATTTTTTTTAGTTTGGAGAAACACCGTTACAATTCGTCATACATCTGTTCTGTATGAACATCTCTCCACTCGCTTACATGTAGGTCTCACACGTCAGCTTCAGCTTCAACCTTCCGCCATCAAGCCTCCTACCAGCGGCCGGCCCGCTGACCGTGCCCTCCCACCGGCGGCCTTCCGACGGCGGTGGCTCGACCTCATCTTCCTCCACCTCCTCCTCGCCTGCGCCAGCGGCTTCCCCCTCCCGATCATCTTCCTCCAGATCATGCGGTTGGTCTGATGCTCGGGGGTGGCGCCAGAGCGCGCCCATGATCTGGAGCATGGAGGCGTAGTCGGAGACGCAACGGAGGTCGACGCTGGTGGTGGCGGTGCCGTAAAGGAGTAGCAGCTTGAGGGCTAGGGATGGGGTGAGGCCGCCGGCGAGGATCTCAAGCAGGTGACGGTGGCAGCAGCTCGCCGGGGCGCGCGCGGTAGGTGGCGTCCTTGGGCGGCGGCCGAGGGGAGCGCAGTGCACAGGAGGACCGCCACGGGAAGCTGCGGCCGCCGGGAAGAGCCGCTGGTGGGAAGCTCGATGTCTGCCTGCCCCTCCCATCTGGTGGACACCATACTTCCATATAGATGGTTGGAGATTGAAGAAGAAGCTGACGTGTGGGACCCACATGTTAGCGACCGGAGAGAGAATCAGTAGATGTGTTTTTTGATCAAAATACGGTCATTTGTATACAGATACGGTCTGACATGTGGGCCCATATGGCTAAAAGACGTAGAAGACGGCAAGAATCATGTAGAGGAAGAATTGCAATGGCAAATTTCAGAACAGATGAATTGTAACGGCGTTTCTCCAAACTCAAAAAATTGTAATGGCATGAATCAAAAAACCCATATTCGTATAAATAAAATATAAGTCATGCGAAGAGTTATGATTTTTCACTGCAAACACATACAAAAATTTGGAATGAATTTGAGTTTTGAGGGCTGCGAATAAAATATATGTGGCCACCACACATGCTAGCGGGTTTACCATGACTTTGAGTTGTCAAGGCCGTAAACAAATAAATTGGAATGATATAATATTTTAAAATTTGAATCTTTAACATGGATCATCGTATCTCCTTTTAATTTTTAATGTGATTTTCTAGAAGTGCAATATTTCATAAATTACCTTTTTATGATATGTTAGGATAATTAATGTAATTAAAATAATAAAACTAAGAGAAGTACATTAGCCAAGATAAAAGTTTTATGAAAACATACTAAACAGTAGCACTCCACCTTACCATTGCATGAACGTAAGTATTGCTTAAAATAGAGCTAAAACATTAAAGATACTAGGTGGTACCCCGCGCGTTGCTGCGGGAATTTAAACACAATTTGAAAATGCAATTTGAAAGTAGAAACACTAAAACGATTGCATTGCAATATTTTTTGTAAACAACAATGTAGAGGAAAACACATTCATTTTATTGAGAGAGAACTACTTAGAAATTTGTAGCATGGTACTCGCAAAGACTAACACAATGCATAGCCGCAGAAAATCAGTAGAAGATATAAATTCATAATTCTAGTGGACAGCTTGCATATTGAGAGAAGATCTAGTGGATGGTGACGTGGACATCTTGCATATTGAGAGAAATCAGCCATGACCTGTTAGTGGGTACCGATTATATAGGTTTTATAGATAAGGTTACAACGTTCATTAAGGGCTTAAATATAAATAAAATATAAGTCTAGGGTCCAATAGAAAGATTACTAAAGAGAAAAGGATGGCGGGTTGATTCACATAGTGTTAGAGGCTTTTCTAAAAACTATACATGACCTGGCTTTCACTACTCCACACAACCCCATCACAAACGGTTCAAAACGGCCATCACAAACGGAGAACCGTTTGTGATGTTCCGTTTGTGATGCCCCGGGCATCACATCACAAACGGTTCGTTTTCCCAACCGTTTGTGATTTCCTGTGTCCGAAATAAACCCAAAAAAATACGAAAACAATAGGGAAAAAAATTTATTTTCATTTGGGGAGGCATTTTTTCGTCGCGCGCTCCGCGGCCGGCCAGGTTCGAACTCACGACCTCTTCCTCGCGCGTAGCCTCCTCTACCACTCCACCTGTCCGATTCCTATCATATTATACCAGACCGAGTTTAAATTGCTTGTTTGAGGCCCTAAACGACTTCAAATCAAAATCTGTTGAACTACAAAGTTTCCTAACTTTTCGAAACCTACAACTTTCATGTTGACCGTTTTTTCATCCGAGGCCGTTTACGAAATTTGAATTTCAAATTTGAGAATATTCAAACTTAGATTTAGCAACTAGATGACTTCAAATGACAAAGTTTCATGACTTGTCGAGATCTACAACTTTCATGTTGACCGTTTTTTCATCCGAGGCCGTTTACGAAATTTGAATTTCAAATTTGAGAATATTCAAACTTAGATCTAGCAATTAGATGACTTCAAATGACAAAGTTGTCAACTACAAAGTTTCATGACTTGTCGAGATCTACAACTTTCATGTTGACCGTTTTTCGATACGATGTAGTGAGAGTAACATTGTTCACAAATCTTATAGGTCTCTCTTATAGTTTTAGAAACTATAACTCTATGAGAGAGATAGATTTTATGAACAATATTCATATGAATTTGTCAAATGAAGAAATGACCAAAGTGAAAGTTGTGCATCTTGAGAAGCCATACAACTTTGTAGTTCAACACTTTTTGATTTGAAGTCATTTACTATATCAAAATGTGGTTTGAACGTGTACCATACACATCATCACAAAGGGTTCAAAAACCGTTTGTGATGAGGGGCATCACAAAGGGTTCGTATTAGAACCGTTTGTGATGCTATCACAAATGATGGGGGTCATCACAAATGGTTCGTAATACGAACCCTTTGTGATGCCCCTCATCACAAACGGTTCGTATTAGAACCGTTTGTGATGCCCCTCATCACAAACGGTTTTGGTAAAACCGTTTGTGATGGGGGTATCACAAACGGTTTTTCAAAACCGTTTGTGATACTGCCGTTTGTGATGTTGTTTTCTGTAGTAGTGTTTGTGGACGGCAGATTGATTTTGCTTAAAAGGGTAAAAGGTCTTTTGTAATCCGAGCAACTTCATTTGTTTGCTCCTCCTCACAGACCTTTTTTAGTCAAAAGTAGAGAGGCAAATGATACATAGAGTAAATAATTTTATTGTCTTTATTGATATGTTCAACACACACCCATAGTGAAGAAACAAGATGAAAAGGTGTCTGTCCATTGAAGAGGTGTCCCTTCTGAACAAATGTCCTTCCACTCGTGTATGTTCCTAAGAGACATGCCCCTTGAATGTGTATACAACTATCTAGTCTATACCCTGAATGGATCATCTCGAGGAGGTGTCCCTGCTACTCTGCTAGGAGACACCTATTCACGCCACTTTTTTTTTTTTGCTAGACCTGGCGTTTTATCCGGGTCTTTTTGCCGGACCGGATTTAGCATTGCATTTGATGATTTTTCTCAAGTTTTGTCCGAGATTTTCTTTAATGATGTCAGATTAGGAGGCAATGGACGGAAATCATAATAGAGGTGTTGCTTGCTTGATTATTAGGTAAAGATATGGTCTTTTTAAACGTGAAAATATGATTTGTTCATATAATTGCAGATTTAGGGGAGACTTGATGACTTTATACTTTTTAGGAGGATGTTCTAGTGGGACTAGCAAAATACCCGTGCGTTGCTACGGTTAAATATTAACAAACTTTCTTGTTATATTTTTATTGCACTCAATGGATCTCTATATATCAATAGATTTTTTACTTGATATATTTTTTATCAAGTAGTCATTGAGTCTCTACTTTTCTTGTGGCAATCATAGATAAGACAAGGTTGATTGCTCATATTGCCTTTACTTTTTTGCGAAAACACTGAACAAACGTGTACACTCAAACGCACGTCCACTCACCTCTACTAATATACACACATAAACCTTATCCCTATGATCACTTTAGAGGGGCAGATCCAATCTTGAGATTCACGAAGTCACCACTTACTCCTCGCTATTGACCGGAATATTGCCTACTATTGAAAGAACAGTATCGGTTAATTCATGGAATAAATTCACAAAAATATGACACCAATACTAAGTCGAGGACTCGAACCCGGATGAACAAGTTCCACCATAAAATAACCTTACCAACCGACCTATATCAATTCACATATAACCTATATATTTGTTGCACCACAGGTTGGAATTGTATGTGCCTGACCAGCAAATACATCACACAAAGTGCCGAATCGAGGGCGCATGGCCAAAGCTAATTTTTTATATTTTTTGTATTTTTGAAGACCGAAAGATAGTTTTTTAGATAATGGATATAAAATCCGGCCTTGACCAACTAGTGGCTACAACCCAAGTTTACAAAATTGCAGCACTTCCGTCTGCATCCACACACGTGCTAAAATAAATACACCACACAGTTTGATGAGAGACTTATCCTGTAATCCTATTACTAAACCTCCATCCGTGGTGAGCGAAGAACCGCATTGCCAAAACCTCTAGAGCTTGACATGCGTCGATTATTACTTGTTGATCTTGTTCATGTCGATACAGCTGCACCCAGAAACGAAGCCAATGTGTCCCTCTGAACAGTACCTGCAAGTATGTTTTTGTAGGAACATTGTCAAAAAACAAATCATTCCTGCTAAGCCATAATGCCCAACATAAAGCAGATGCACCAAGTAACAGCTTACTCTTTAACTTTCCATTAAGACCTACAAGCCAATTATTAAACATAAAATTGAAACTATGAGGTATTTGGATGTTAAAATCAATCTGAACAGCTCGCCATAGGAATTTGGCCATATGACAGTCAAAAAATAAATATTTAATTGTTTCCTCCCTGGAACAGAAAACATAAATTTTACTCCCATTCCAGTTCCTCTTTGCTAAGTTGTCTTTTGTCAATATCACACCTTTCCTTAAGTACCACATGAAAACCTTGATTTTTAGAGGTAATTTGAGCTTCCACAATCTTGTATCATGTTGAATATTACCATTTGTAATAAGCGCCATATACATTGATTTGACAGAAAACAAACCAGACGGGGTAAGTGACCATCTAAAGGAATCATTGCTGTCATTCAACTGAATATGGCAGATTCTGCTGACAAGGTTGTGCCACAGTTTTAAATTCTGACCAACTAATGACCTTCTAAGGGACACATTAAGAGGGACCCTAGAAAAAACCTGGGCTACTGTAACACTCTTCTTTTTAGTAATATGATATAAGGACGGGTACTGCTGTTTCAACTTAAAATTACCCAACCATTTGTCCTCCCAGAATCGAATCTGATTCCCATCATTGAGCTGGAAGGTACCAAAATTAGTAAAGGTTTGTTTGACCTTCATCAGACCCATCCAAAAGTGAGTCTCCTGGTTTCCTCTCTACTTGTGTGATAGTCTGAGAACGTAAATATTTGTTCCGCAACAATCGTTGCCATAAACCATCTCCATTAATCAAGTTAAACAGCCACTTACTTAAAAGGCATTGATTCTGGACTTCCAGGTTTTTAATTCCTAACCCTCACAGTTCTTTAGGTTGGCAAAGGATGTTCCATCTGGCTAATCTATACTTTCTCTTGTGTTCATCAGATTGCCAAAAGAACCTTGATTGAAAATAATCTAGTTTCTCCAGGACCCCTTTTGGTACCTCAAAGAAGGAAAGCATAAACACTGCCAAACTAATTAGGACTGAGTTGATTAAAACTAGTCTCCCCCCTACCGACATATGTTTACCTTTCCAGCTAGATAACTTCTTCTCAAATTTTTCCTCTATCACCCTCCAATATGCATTACTGAGTTTTCTATAATGCATTGGAATACCCAGGTACCTAAACGGATATGATCCAGATTGACACCCAAATAATTCTGCATATTGAGTTTCGCTTTCCTTAGCCTGTCCAAAGAAAAATATCTCACTCTTATGAAAGTTAGTTTTGAGACCGGATAATTGTTCAAAAGCACACAGTAACATCTTCATGTTTGTGGCCTTAACAAAATCATGGTCCATAAAGAGAATAGTGTCATCCGCATATTGTAAGATGGATAGTCCACCATCAACTAAATGTGGAACCACACCAGAAATTTGACCTTGTTCTTTCGCTCTATGAAGACCGAAAGATAGTTAATTAAACATAGAATCACCCATGCAACTAATGCGTAAATTGATCATTCAGATCAGGTTGCTCTAAAACAATCCACATTTTTTAATTGCCATAACACATATCTCAATCGAACGGTAGAATAGCATACATGAAAGAAGCCATAAAAAATTAAACTGAAATGATGCAGATAATAGATATATAATCTTAACAATACTTACAGCTTCGGAGGTGCATATAACAATAACTAGATGATATCTCACACGTTGCTGCGTGATTTAGGAGAGTTTTTTTTATAACTATGATCCAATATAGTGGTTGATTGAGATGGCACGATTCCATGACAATTATGCTATATATAAGAACGGTTATGAAACTACTTTTCATATTTTAATGTATACTCATCGAAGGCTTGCAAAAATGAAATATCGTTGACCTCATTTGCAGAACAGAAATAGAAGAATACATATACATGTGCATGTACCTTAATAAAGGGAGGTTGGCATTGTGTCGAATACCTTAAGGGTGTGCAGCCAACGTCGGCAATGGGTACTGCAACCTTGGAGGGATGGCCGCAGGGATGGGAACCTGTGGTTGGAGCTGCCCAGTTCGGCCCTGCTCGCGCTCTCGGCCCAGTTCGGCCTCGCTCGTGCGCTCAAGCCAGCACGCTCGCGAGCCGGCGGCCCAGCACAACGCGAGCTGGCGGCCCAGCGTGCGGCCCAACTGCTGCCTATGGTTTGCTCCCCGGGGCGGCGCGATCTCAGCCATCCTTCGCATTAGGGGCAGGCACTTTGAACCCGAAACCCGAAAACCAAATCGAACCGAACCCAAATTACCTAAATTGTCGGTCTATTCGGGTTTCGGGGTTCGGTTTCGGTTTCTATGGTCTATAACCCGAATAGACCGAATAACCCAAAATTATATATATTTACATATTTTGATTTAGCTTATGAATGATACAACTTTGTTTTAAACTATTTTAATTTTTTTCATAAACACGATAGTTAGAGCAACTCCAACAGTTCCCCTTTCCCTTTATTTTTGCTATAGAGGAATCCCCTTTCACATTTCTAGCACATTGGAGAGAGGTGCTCCAGCAGTTCTCCTTTTCCCTTTCCCCTTTCATCTCCCCTTACATGTGGGCCCCACATGTAAGTGCCCCAATTTTTCTCCATCTGTTTCTTCCTCTTTCGTCTTCAAGCCGAGGCACACGCGGCCAGGACGCGCCGGCGGGCGG
>OAMR01001040.1:78447-94073 GCA_900205405.1 Echinochloa crus-galli
CGGGTAGCGGCGGCGGTGGGAGGCGGTGACGCGCGCTGGGCGGGCAGCGGCGGGCGGTAGCGGCGACGCACGGCGGGTGGAGGCGTGTTGGGAGGCGCGACGGCGGCGCTCGGTCTGTGCATGCGACGGGAAAAGAAGGAAAGGGGACAGGAGTTGTCTCCCCTGTCTAAAGGGGAATGGAACTGAAATAAAGGGGATTGAGAAAAAATTATAGGGAAATGGAAATAGAAAAGGGATCTGTTGGAGATATATTTTTCCCTTCCAATCCCTTTTAATCAGAAATATTTTTCCCTTCCAATCCCCTTTAATCAGAAATATAGATAAAGGGGATTGTTATTGGGGAACTGTTGGAGTTGCTCTTACTTGCTTTCATTGAGTAGTCCTTAAATCCATAGACTTGAATGAGTTGGGAATTTGAATTTCTACCATAGAGTTTTCAGAGGTGATAAGGACATATATGAAAATTCAGGTAATTCGGTGGACCGAATAGACCGAACCGAAATAATCGGCCTATTCGGATTCGGTTCCTATTTTACTTTTTAAAATTTCGGTCCTTACTTTTTCAAAATTCAAAATGACCGGAACCAAATAGACCGAACCGAAATAACCGAATAGACCTAATGTCCACCCCTACTTCGCATCCAACGGCCCGGGACACGTATCGCAGGGTATTAAACGTGTGCAGCCGGCTGGCCCCAAACTCTAATGCCATTTCCTCTTTCCCTCTTTACGCAGCTGGCGCTGTCTTGGCGCACCCACGTCGCCGTGCCTCGGTGTCCGTGCTAAGCCCGGCAAGCCATGGCATTAGCGGAAGAGGAGGAGCTGCTTGGGGACGGGACTCGGGATGGGGGCGGCGGCGCCGATGCCGCGGCGGCGCAGGGCGTGCGCGACCGGCGGATGCGGCTGCGTGTCGCCACGCCTCGGCGTCCGAGCTAAGGCCGGCAAGCCTTGGGCACGCGAGAGTCCATTGTCGAGGCCTCCGGGCTTGAGGTGGCTGGCGGCGTCGGGCGCGCTTGGTTGGCACCTGGCGGGAGAGGCTGCCGACGTCGGGGGTTTGCGGCTGGGGTGTCCAGCGCTGCTGGCGGCGGCGTCGTATTTTTTTTAACAGTGGCGGCGTTGAGGACGAATGCTCAAGCTGAACGCACGGGAGGAAAAAAGTTCGAGCAGATAACATGGATCCGCAAGGGCATATGAGTCCGTTCACGTGCCTAAATAAATGACAGAATGCAAAATGAATTAGAAAAATAGAGAAAGGCATTCTAGCTGGCTGCCAACGTTCATAATGGCAAAACGATGAAGCCCATTTACGTGATGGTACCATAGCGAACAAGCAGACGCGGCACGTGCGCACGCACGTGTGTATATAGATTTAACTATTCTCAAATTTAGAGGCACATTATTTTTCGAGTTAGTTGGTCTTTATTTATATGGAGAAAAACTCTCAATCTTTTGTCTATTAGCAATACGGGATAATTGTGTGCACGTGGGAGTTAGGGGCCCACCTGGCCGGAGGTGGGTACGCGCGGGACGTTGGGTGAAAAAAGTTTTGCGGAGAATGAACTAGAAGCGCCTGGAACATGCAAAAATTTTGAAGCTTTCTAGTTTTTCCCTCCCACCAAAGCCCGACAGGTGGGTCCTCTGTGAGAGGGTATGGGTGGGTTTTTTTAGTAAAAAACGTTTTCAATTCTCTAGGATCCTTGTAGTATAGATTCTGTTTCCGAGAATGGTGAAATTGTAAATAGCGAATTCTGTTTCCGAGAATGGTGAAATTGTAAATTTCTCACGCGAGCCGGTAGAAAGACTTGCGACACGTTTGGTTCGCCGGATGGACTGCATCTGAATCATCCGATCCTAAGTCCGAGCCTGGCCGCGGCATTTGGTTTACGTCGCCAGACTGACCGATCCGTCGCGAATTCATCCTTCTCAGCGTCGCATGCTAGTAAACTTTGAGGACTCGCTGATTCGTGCGAAAACGGCCGGATGACCCGATCCTCCGCGGCGTGATGGCATAACGGACGAAGTGATTCTGGACGAAATCATACCTCAATCCAAACATGTCCTTGTTGAAGCAATTCTCTGATAAAAATATGGGTAAAAATGTATTACAAAACTTGTATCTTATAAAAATACAATAAAAAACTCATATTAATTAGCAATAATTGCAGAGTCACGCGCGCCATGTTTGCTGAATTCAAGCAGTGTATTAAACACACTTCGCTCATAAAATAAATTCAAAACCAGAGTCATCACCGTTCAACAATGGAATGATAGACAGCTCGACACTGGCTATTTTCCTCTAGACCCACTCCCGGCAACCCCCACCGGCGGAACCCCCCCGTCCAAGGCTCCAACCACAGGCAAATTCAAAGCCTACCATAAAACGTCACTCACCGACGCGTGGGTCCATGCCCAGAACTCTCCCATGATGGCCCATCTGCAGCTAGACATCGGTGCATCAACTGGGCAACATCTGCAGCTAGACATCGGTGTATCAACTGAGCAACAAATGGTCAGAGTTGACGCCTTCCAAAACTAGCCGTTGCGCGGCCCAAGCCTCGCTTCACGCCAAGCACCACCCGCTCCGCTCCCTTGAATTATTTTTCCTCACTCCTCTCTCCCCCACCCTTGCTCGCTCTCTAATCTCTCTCCTCTCCACGGCAACGAGCCGGAGAATTCAAACGGTACAAGTAGAGAGAGAAATAGAGCAGCGACGTGCACCACCTCGACCCAGCCCATCCACCATAGCAAGCAAACGGCTCCTCCTCTCGCCGCAAGCGCACCAGCGGCGCGCGGCCCGCGGCACTCGGCTTCCCCGCCGGCCCCATTGTTGCGCTCGCGTGGGGGCTGCTCGGCCGGACCACCCTCCCCTTCCCGGCTGCGCTGGTGAGTGGCTTCTCCGCTTCTTCCTCCATCTCCCCTCTCCTCGAATCCCCGCGCGGCGGTTGGTTCCACACGGGCTACCTTTGCCCTCCCCGAAGGCGGAGCTTTCGCGTCCGGCGGGTTGGCCCCTAGCATCCGCCTGCCGATCTGATCCTGTGGTCGACGCGGGCTGCGGCAGCCCCCGCGCTGGCGGAGAAGTGTCCGCCGGTTTTCTCAGTGACGGGGGTGCGGCGCAGATTAGGAAATTGGTTTGGTTCGTTTTGGGTGGATTTGTTTTAGAAAGGAAGGCAGTTTATCTGCGGCTGGTCGCCTGCAGGATTTCTTATTTTTGGTAACACTATAGTTCTTCTATTCGGGTTTCCATACGCAGATCCACTTATTACTGTCGACGCATCTCCCGGGGTTTCGGTGTTGCCCTTTTTGAGAAGGATTGGGTCAGGATCTGGTTGCGAGATTTGAAATTGCCAATTTCTCCTGTACGTTGAACGGGATTAAAATGCTGCTTGTGACATGACATGAACAACTCAATCCACTATGGATTGCTTAAGGACAATTGCTTTGTTCCTTGCCTGTGCATTTGCATGGATCAGCAGAAACCAAAGCTGCATTTGCTTTTCTGTATTACTGGGTTTCCATTTTGTATTGAAATTTCGATCGTTGGGTCCCTAGATCCCTGCGCAATAATATAGTAGTAAACTAATGACTTCAAATTTTTTCTGTTGGTAAAAAGTAAACATTTATTTATTTGGATATCAGGGTCCAATGCTATCTATCCTGGATTGGGATATAGCATTTTAGAAAATGTCTTTACTAGTTTGTCAGTATTGTGTTTATGATCAATGATGAAATTTGTCTTTAGATTCATAAGGCTGTATGATAAATTAGACTTGACCATTGTTGCATTTTGGCAGATCAGTGTCTATTTTCCACAAGAATTTGGTGAGAAGAGAAGTTGCTAGACTAGAAGCAGAGCTGAGAACCCCTGACCGTGCCTCCTCTTCTGATATCCTTATAATGGAAAAGGACAGGAAGATTAGACAGGTACTGTCTCTGATATTCTCATTGTTCACTTTTAACCGTCAAGAGTTCTTTGGTAGTATTGAATGATCAATTCATGAGGAATGCAGCTCAAGAAAATCTGTTTGCAGCTAATCAATGTCTTTATATCCTTCCAGATAAGGTTTTTGGACCAGCTTGCCAAACAGATGTGGTCTATGAAGAGGGAGCTAAGGATGTTGCAATGTCTGCATTGACAGGCATTAATGGTAGGTTATATTGGCTGTTGTGGAATGATCATCTGCAAGCGATCCCTTACCCTGTGTTTGTTTTGCAGCCACCATTTTTGCATACGGGCAAACCAGCAGCGGTAAAACATTCACGATGAGAGGTGTTACAGAGAGTGCTGTTAATGATATTTATAGGCACATAGATAATGTGAGTTTTGTAAATCTAAGGAAGTCAATGCTTTGTGCTGTTATGAAGATTGCTTTCTAACATGCTACATTCCCATGATAAGTATTATAACACATAATTGTTTCTTGTTTAGACTCCTGAGAGGGAATTTGTTATCAAAATATCTGCTATGGAGATTTACAATGAGATTGTGAAGGATCTTCTACGTCCTGATTCTGCCCCCCTTCGGTTGTTAGATGATCCTGAGGTTTGTTTACAACTGACTTGGTTTATACAACGCCCCAACAAAATTTTATGATATAATGATCTAAATGATAATATTTTTTGTTGGACAGAAAGGAACAATCGTGGAGAAGTTGCAAGAAGAAATTGCTAAGGACAGCCAACATTTGAGGCATCTAATCAGCATCTGTGAAGGTAATAACTAGTACGGTAAAGAAAAAGAAATGAATCATGCTAATCACTTTAACTGCCTTCCAAATGATTGCAGAGCAAAGACAGGTTGGAGAGACAGCACTAAATGACACTAGTTCACGTTCACATCAAATCATTAGGCTGGTATGTATCCTGTTTGCATCGAGTCATTCCAAGAAAAAACCTGGTGAGGAAAGTATTAACCTTTTGTAGTGTATATCTTTATCCAGACACTCGAGAGCAGGCTCCGGGAAGTGTCAGGATGTGTCAAATCTTTTGTTGCTAACCTGGTAAGCCTGCCGACCTACTTTTAGTTTTGGATATTGGGATGCTGAATTTCATAATTTGAATAATTGCTTGCTTTGTTTGCAGAATTTTGTTGACCTTGCTGGAAGTGAACGAGCTGCACAAACACATGCCATAGGTGCAAGGTTGAAAGAGGGTTGCCATATAAATCGCAGCTTGTTGACATTGACTACTGTCATCAGAAAGCTAAGGTATGGGTGACTTCTCTCTGCATTAATCTAGAAAGTGTCACGTTGAAGGTTTCTGCTGATGAAATGCATCAGATGAACTCTGCATAAATGTGTTCAAGTTAATGGGTGTAACTATCTCACGACAAACTCATAGATGAGTACACATGGATGATGTGCTAACAAAAATGTATCAGATGAAATACATTCTGCTAAAATACTGTTTTCTTATTTGTCCAATTGCTATTTAGCAACTTGGTTAGCATGTTTGGACAAAGTTATGTCTGGTCTGCATCTCGTGGTAGGGTAATGCAATCTTTCTTTTAAGAATACAGTTCCTTGACCTGCTGGCTTAAATCACTGAAAGCCAAAACTGGGGAATAAAGTTTCTGAAATGGGTGCTCCAGTATTGGTGTAACTTGACTTTTGCATATTGCTGGTCCATGAATTCATCTTGCTGAGCAAAAACTCCTAGATGGCTACTCACTACTGCATATTAATTGATTTGCTGTTATATTCAATTTTGTTCAAGTTTGACCTTCAACAATCTATAACTTAAGGTTTAGTGAAAGATAATATCTCACATGTTAACAGTACATGTTAAAATAACTATTACACAATTTCCTTGTATAAGTGGACTGTCAGCAATGTAGAGATAAGTTCTAGTTTAGAATAAACGAAAGTTTAGTGCTTCTCTCCCAAAAACTAAATGAACCATATTTAGTACCAGTGCAATTGATTGAGAATGACTTTTTCTGTCCAAATCCCAAGTTGCATAAGAATTGGCTATCTTATTTTGCAACACATGCAGTTTCTGGAATAGTAACCATTCAGATAGTATGAGCTAGAAACTCTTTATTTGGATCTGAAACTTAATCCTAAATTTCCATGCAGTTCGGAGAAAAGAAGTGGACACATACCCTACAGGGATTCAAAGCTGACACGTATTTTACAGCTTTCTTTGGGTGGAAATGCAAGAACAGCAATCATCTGTACTATGAGTCCAGCCCTGACACATGTAGAACAATCTAGAAATACTCTATTCTTTGCAACCTGTGCAAAAGAGGTCACAAATACTGCAAAAGTTAACATGGTAAGGGTTGTGGCCCTGAATCAACATTTCTTTGTACCTTATTGTTGAAATAACATCAATGCACAACTCATTAACATTTTACATACAGGTTGTATCAGATAAGCAATTGGTGAAGCACCTGCAGACAGAAGTTGCTAGACTAGAAGCAGAGCTGAGAACCCCTGACCGTGCCTCCTCTTCTGATATCCTTATAATGGAAAAGGACAGGAAGATTAGACAGGTACTGTCTCTGATATTCTCATTGTTCACTTTTAACCGTCAAGAGTTCACTAAATACTTAAAACTGTTAATCCTAAAAAACTTAAAATTATTACTTTTTACATGATCTAATCAGTGAATTCTGTAGATGGAAATCGAAATAGAGGAACTCAGGAAACAGCGAGATAATGCACAGTCAGAACTCGAAGAACTGCGGAAGAAGAAGGGTGATCACCAGCCAGTAAGAATCTGCCTTTGTTCTTTCAGAACCTCTCTTTTTTACCTTCAACTAATCCTTTGAATGCCACTCTATTCTTGCAGGGGTGGAATCCTTTTGACTCTCCACAAAAAGCCCGAAAGTGCCTCACATTTTCAGGATCGCTAGAGCCAAGTAACAAAATTAAGATGAGGAGTTCGATTAGGCAATCATCTACTGCTCCATTTGTGTTGAAGCACGAAATCCGTAAGCTGGAACAGCTACAGCAACAGCTTGAGGTTGAAGCAAACCGTGCCATTGAAGTACTTCACAAAGAAGTTCAATGCCACAAGCATGGCAATCAGGATGCTGCGGAAACTATTGCTAAACTTCAGGCAGAAATCAGGGAGATGCAGGCTGTTAGGTCTGATAACAGAGACGTGGATATGGTTACGGATGAAGGAAATGGATCTGATTTGAAAGATGAGATTTCTAGACTTCATATGCAAGACAATGATATTGCCAAACTTGAGGCAAAGTTAGAAAATGTGCAACGTTCTATTGACAGACTGGTGATGTCACTTCCAAATGTTGCCATGCCGTGTAATGAGACTACCCCAAAGTCCAACAGATCAAAGAAGAAGAAGAGGATGCTTCTTCCATTGGGTGTGAGCAACAACATAAACAGAGCAAATCTTCTAAGAGCACCTTGCTCTCCCCACTCTTCTAGTAGGCCTTCAGAATCAGAAGTTGAGAACAGGGTCCCAGAGGGTGACACTGTGTCTGTTGAAGGTTCAGAAAAGGCTACTCCCACCAAGAGTGAAGATGGAGATATATCATCACGTGATGAAACTCCACGCTATAGGCGATCCAGCTCGGTGAATATGAAAAAGATGCAGCGGATGTTCCAAAATGCAGCAGAGGAAAACGTGAGGAGCATTAGAGCTTACGTGACTGAACTGAAGGAACGGGTTGCAAAACTTCAGTACCAAAAGCAGCTGCTAGTCTGCCAGGTTCGGACCTCACCTGATCTTGGACACATATACAAATGATGTTATTCCTGGAAAATAGTTCTGTTTCATTCTTCTGACATGTGTTCTTTTACCATCTTTCACAGGTCCTGGAGTTGGAATCTAATGAAGGAAAGTCAAATGATGATTTGGAAGAGGATGATTCTGGGCCACTACAGGATGGTCCTGATTCATGGGACAGATTATTCAAGGAGCAGATTCAGCACATTATTCAATTGTGGGATCTCTGCCATGTATCTATCATTCATAGGACACAGTTCTACCTGTTATTCAGGGGAGATAGGGCTGATCAGATATACATTGAAGTTGAAGTAAGAAGACTGACATGGTTGCAACAACACTTTGCTGAGGTCGGTGATGCAAGCCCTGCAGCTGGTGATGACCCTGCAGTTTCGCTCATCTCCAGGTAACTGACCATTATCTAACAGGCTGTTTCTTTTCCCTGAGTTTCATCGATTATGGTAATTAGTTCTAGCAGCAAGAAAAATAATGTTGAAGTTTACATGACCTTTAGGCACAGTGAAGCATTGCTGTGTTCATTAGTCATGACTGGGTGTGCAATCATGATATAGATACTACTCTAGTTGTTTATTTTCTGCTTGGGTCTAACACACCTTTCATTCTGTTTTACATGGCACAGTATCAAGGCATTGAGGAATGAGCGGGAATTTCTTGCAAGAAGGATGGGGTCAAGGCTAACAGACGAAGAGCGGGAACGCCTCTTCATTAAATGGCAAGTCCCCCTCGATGCAAAGCAGAGGAAGCTGCAGCTTGTGAACAAGCTCTGGACTGACCCCAACGATCAGGTGCACATCGAGGAGAGCGCGGATCTGGTGGCCCGGCTGGTTGGATTCTGCGAGGGTGGCAACATCAGCAAAGAGATGTTTGAGCTCAACTTTGCAGTTCCCACAAGTAGGAAGCCGTGGCTGGTGGGCTGGCAACCCATTTCAAACATGATCAGGGAGAAAACTCAACTTTGGTAAGCAGATGGAAGCATCTGGCCCCTTTTAAAATAAGGAACAAAAAGATCATACCTGGTGACGATCAATTGAACTCTGGACTTGTTGATCAATGGGGGAAGTGTCTGAACTTCCGGGTGGCCAAGGCCAGAAGCGATCTCATACCCTTCCTGTAGATGGTGACATGTAATGGTGCCTCTTTTCTTCTTAAAAATGTAGAGAGAATCTGAATGTTCTCGCATTCTTTATTGTGTAGACCGATGTCAAGAGAAGCTCATATATTTCTTCCTAATTTACGCCAAGTTTTGTTCGTTCATTTGTTTTATGATCTTGAATTTTTTTTACCTTTTTACACTGATTTTTGTCATAGTGAGCTTGTCATATTACTCCCTCTTCCAAATTATTATTCATTATTATTTTTTCTTAAAACATTTAGCTATTCATCTCATTCAAAAATTTAGTCTAAATATACAAAATAATAGCTATTCTTAAAATATCTTGGATAGATGATAAAATTTAGTCGACCGAGGATTTGCACATCCGTGTGTCGATACTGTGAGCCGTCCGATCGAGGACGTAGCTCGCCGCCACACTCCTCTTCACCGATCAGCAATGCCTTCCACATCCATCCACGGCGAGCCCCTTCTCCTTTGTGCATCTTTGTGGTGCTGCTGCTGCCATTGACGACACTCTGAGCGCCCCTTCGGCGTGGCTGCATACGTCGAACTATCCGAGGATGGAACAGCCCTGCAGCAGCCTTGATGGCTTAGCGTTTATGGGTGTTCATTGCCTTTGATTTAATCTAATATAGTTTGATCGTGTTACAAATAATGCCATCTTCTTTTTCTATTCAAACCTTCGGTTAGAGTTCCAATCGAGCCCGATTCTATGCGCGGACGTGGGAGATAGGGAGGCGGAGAAGCAGCCGGAGCGGAGGCGGTGTGACCTATACTTAAAAAAAATTAACCTACGGTGGGTGAATTGATTTCAAGAGAGATCAGGGGTGTTTCTATAAAATTATTATGTACCGCAGAATCAACCTTTTTTTAGGTACCGTGGAAGCAATCCTTACTTTATAATTAGGTAGAGATTTTAAGCAGACCCTATAGGGCTATAGAGAGCCAGCCCATGAGCGTGGTCAATGGGTTCGATGCCTTTGAAACATAAGCGATATAGAAAAAATTCCTATTCTTTTCTTCGCACCGAAAAATCCATACTATTGTACATAAAATCCTCATTTGATACAGAAAAATATCTCCTCCCTATGTGACACCGAGTTTTGATTTTCATTTCTTATTCGAAATTTTCATCACTTCCGTTAGTTACGGCGGATCAAATAAACTCCAAATCACTTCTAAAAATCATGAAACTTTTTGTACTGATAAAACAAATCAAGATCAACACATTTGTCTTAAAAACACATGTGCACCTTTATAATTTTTTAATTAAATTAATCAAATTAGCTGAAAAGACGTTTTAGTGCCACAAAGAAATTATGGGTTTTTTTTCTAACGTCAAATAAAAACTTTCTTTGCGTTGTAATAGCTAACTCAAGCCAAACAGAATAGATACATTGTAATAGTTAACCCTAATGAAACCAGACTATTAGCCCTCTCAGCCCACTTCTCCCAAACCTAAATGTTGCCCTAAATCATTCCCAGGCACAACCAAGAACAAAAAAGTTTTCCATCCTTAAGTATAGAAAAAGTGTGACTTTGATCCATGGTACAAATCAACAAGATTAAACGGTCCACTAGTCATCCTCACATCAGCTCAACATTTGATTAATGCCAACTAACAATAGTTTAAGCCACCCAATCATCTGACTTGTCGCTATTAGAGCCTGTTTTCATGGACTAGAAAAAGAGGACGAAAGTTAGTGTGATGTGTGATAATGAGCTAAACATTGCCAAGAGCATCTCCACCATTCCCACAATAAATTCTTTCCAATAACTAGCCAATGCAGATGTGCCAACAATATTTTCATTGTTATTGGGGTAGTTGTTTTTGTAGTTCCTAATCTCATCCAAATCCAACTATTTAATTAATTAGGAGAGGTCCAAGGCCCGAGAGTTAAGTGAATTATTTGTTTGTTCTGATAAGTATAGGAAAAATGGAAAGATACTGAGGTTTTGATATATCACTACTTTTCATCAACTCTCTCAGTACGATAGTTAGATTGAGAAATATAGATCTGCTAAAAATGCTCTAATAGGCCATAGCCACCAATTAGCATGTGTGCAATTAGTTTACCAATTAGTCCACATTTAGCTCTGATTAATCCATAACAAATTTGATGACTAAATTAGCCCCGAGATCCAAATAAAGCCTTAGCCATATTTTATGCTGACTAATCTATGCTACATTGATGCCATGGTTAACTTAAACCCAAGCTGAAATTTTTTGATAAACTTATACACTTGATTCACCTTTATTTTGTTCCTTTTGTGACACTCAAATCTGTATGGTTTATATAACTTGTGTTTTGACATCTTTACTCAACAGAGGTTTTATAGGGAGTTTCATAATATTAAATTCGCCAACGTGGCATGGTTTTTATAAGGAGAGAATGAAGAGTTTCATAGGATGAAAGAGAAGTTTTATCCCATAAAACCCATCTGACTCGCTTACCTAGTTTTCAGTCTTGATAACTATACAATAAAACTGTGCACTAAGACTGACATTATTCATTTTGTTCGGTACAAAGTGTTAATTTACACATATTATTTCTTGGTCTGCAAAGTAAAACCAAAACAAATGCACCAGGTCAGAATTTTCCAACAACAACAACAACAACAACAACATAGCCTTTTGTCCCAAGCTAGTTGGGGTAGGCTAGAGGTGAAACCATGTTAATATCCTTATTCTGGGGGTTGTAAAATCATTTTTTCACAAGAAACAGTAACCCTTGAAGTCATGTCAAAATGCAATCTGCCGTATGGAACTTTCACATTGAACATATTTTGTTCCAATCTGGTTGGTCAGAAGAATAACATAGTGACTGGAAAAAAAGAAATTCTTTGGGGCATCTTGCAAGATTGTGCAGTGAAATGCAGGAGTAGGATATGGATAGTGTTGACTTGCAGCGCAGACTGATGTTGTGCATGGCCATTGGAAAGAGGAAGGAAGAATGTTATAAGTAAAATAATTAAAGATAAAGGCTAGAAAAGATTAAATTATAAGCTAATAAAGGAAAAACTCCAAATTCCCACCCTCAAGTATGGACAAAGTCTGGATAACCCCCTAAATATGTTTTGGTTCAGTTTGCACCAGCAACTATCTTAATCGATCCTTCGTAAGATTGTCTTTTTTGTTTCTCCATGCAACAAATGTTGTTTTAAGTTGAAAGTTTGTGGTATAATTGAGGCAATCATAAATTATTTTTAAAAAATACATTATGATTTATTTATCATTATTTTGAAAGCCTATGGTATATAATAATAAATTAAACATATTGATATGGAATTTTATGAGAAATAAAGATGACAAATTCGTATTGTATTTTTTTAAAAAAAATATATGTGGCCCTATATCATCCCACAAAATTTTAATTTAAAACCCCACCTGTGCATGGAGGAACAAAAAATACAAATCTTACAAAGGAGTAGATTGCATTGATTGAGATAATTATGAGTGTAAAATGAACCAAAACATACTTTGGGGGGTTATTCAAACTTTATCCATACTTACGCTAGTAATTTGAACAACAACAACATAGCCTTTTGTCCCAAGCAAGTTGGGGTAGGCTAGAGGTGAAACCATGTTAATATCCTTATTCTGGGGGTTGTAAAATCATTTTTTCACAAGAAACAGTAACCCTTGAAGTCATGTCAAAATGCAATCTGCCGTATGGAACTTTCACATTGAACATATTTTGTTCCAATCTGGTTGGTCAGAAGAATAACATAGTGACTGGAAAAAAAGAAATTCTTTGGGGCATCTTGCAAGATTGTGCAGTGAAATGCAGGAGTAGGATATGGATAGTGTTGACTTGCAGCGCAGACTGATGTTGTGCATGGCCATTGGAAAGAGGAAGGAAGAATGTTATAAGTAAAATAATTAAAGATAAAGGCTAGAAAAGATTAAATTATAAGCTAATAAAGGAAAAACTCCAAATTCCCACCCTCAAGTATGGACAAAGTCTGGATAACCCCCTAAATATGTTTTGGTTCAGTTTGCACCAGCAACTATCTTAATCGATCCTTCGTAAGATTGTCTTTTTTGTTTCTCCATGCAACAAATGTTGTTTTAAGTTGAAAGTTTGTGGTATAATAGAGGCAATCATAAATTATTTTTAAAAAATACATTATGATTTATTTATCATTATTTTGAAAGCCTATGGTATATAATAATAAATTAAACATATTGATATGGAATTTTATGAGAAATAAAGATTGAAGCAACTCATCAATATAAATAGTTCGGAGAAGCAATTTGTTTAATAATTTAGTGCACTATGGCAATAGTAGAGTCAACACAACGCAACGTACCATCCAAATAAGAAAGTTTTTGCTCTTTCAGTGGCTTCAATATCTTCAGCTAAATCTGTGAATGGATAGAGCCACATGGTGTACATATTCAGGCCGATAATGCCCTTCTGTGCAGCCTGAAATAAAAATAAAGCAACAGAACAATTTTTCCTAACTTTGTAAATAAAATTGAGAAGGAAAAAAGAATCACCAGAGCAGAAAGCTCACTTTGTACTTCTGCTTGTAGAGCCTAACAGTTGATGCGTGAGCCAGTAGGCTGTGGTGTATGAACAAGTATGGCTCAGTTGTGGAGTTCCCAACTGTGCAGTTGCTCGTGCCAAATGGATATGAGCAGTGGTTTGGGGGGAGATCTCCAGTGTCAAAACCACCTTGAGTCATGATGTTTGGCTCGAGCATAGTTGTCCAATGGGCAACTCTGTCGCCAAACTCACGGAAACACACATCGGCATATGCTGTGAAATCGTCTCTGCATCACATATGCAACGAAGTATAAAGTGTTCTGGTTATATTTCAGATGGTTCTCATGGATTCGGTGTGGATGAAATCAGGAGGCCATTAAGGTAAGTTACTACTTACATGATTTTGGGGCTAACCCACCCACCGTACTCTTCCTCTAGGACCTGGGGAAGGTCCATATGGTAAAGAACAGCGTTAATCTGAATACCTATTAAAGGATCACTTACCCGTTAGAGACCCTACGTTCCAACTACCCACCCGAAACCTAGTTGGCTCGGCTAGCTTCCTTGCCCTTCGCACCCGTCGAGGGAAGTGCAAAGACCCTTGCTCATTTTTCACTACACCCGGGCGCCGATGTAGCGCGCCACTAAGGAAATGACGACCCGGTCCTTGCTCACTTGACACCGTGCCCAGACCACGACACGGCGCGTCTCGGGGGAGACGGCCCGGCCCTTGCTCATTTAACACCATACCTGGGTTCCGATATGGCGCGTCGCTAAGAGGGTTACGCCCCAACGGGATTCTCTTGGGTTTCATCTCCATATGAGTGGCTAGGTTTTACATTGGCTCGCTGAGCCTATCACAACCCTCCTCCTTTACCAGGGCTTGGGACCTGCTATGTTGAGACAACATAGGCGGAGTTACCAGGTCAGAATTTTCAAAAAATAAAAATAAAATTCATCATTCTGTAAAATTTAAGGTGTAGGATAGAGAAATCATATAGAATTGAAGCTACATGCAACTTAGGTCCTGTTTGCCACATCTTCAAATCCAGAAAATTTATGAAATTTTTGAAGTTAGGTACGAGGAGCTCCAAAAATCCTGTAGTTGAAATTGAGATAGAGACTAGGTAAATGAATCATTTAGTTTATATTAAATATTAATATTTAAAGTACATTAATTTAGCATAGAAAGTACGAATCTACCCTAAAATTTGGAGCTGGAGCTATGGCTAAGGCCAGTCTCAGTGAGGGTTTCATGGAAGTTTCAGGATATTAAATGAGCTGATATGGCATAGGAGAGAAGGTAGAGTTTCATGGTATGTGAGACGAGTGTCATGGTGATGAAACTCCTCTGACACAATTACCTAGTTTCTGATCTATATATAACTGTGTAGCGAAATCTTGCCTAACACGTCGTTAAATTATCCGAGCATTAAAAAAGAAGAACGACTCCAGGGGAAGCCCGGTCGCCCTCCTCTCGAGGGCGACACGGGCGGAACCCGCGCCACCGCCGCTCCCCTAGCCCCCTCCTCGCGCGCCTCCTGCCCCGTCGCCGCCCGAGTTAGCCGTCGCCTCCGCGCGCGGCAGCAAGGACGGTGGCGGCGGGGCCAGCCCCCTCCCCCCTCTTCTTCACGCTCCTCCCCATGGTGTCCTCCTGCGCGGGTGGCCGGAGTCCGCCGCCGGCGCTATGCTTCGTCCTCGGCGTCGGCGGGCCGGTGAGGGCGGCGGCGGCGCGGGCTGTGAAACGAACCGGATTCTCGAAACTGAGAATCCGACTCCCTGTACCATTGTGATAGTCCCAGAATCAACAGCTATCACGTACAGAACTCATTTCAGCCAAATATCACATCCATACAATGAGAAACATGACTGCATTCAATATTTACATATCAGAGTACGAGGTTAGTACATGCCACTTGGGCTACATCGACAAGATGAAACATCTACGCAGCGGTAGCTAGGCCTTCAAGTCTTCATCTTCAATCTCCACCACAGGCATCCTTGAGCGAAGCACGTAACCCTCCAAAGCAGCATCCATCAGAGTTGTAGTTATCACCTGAAAGCTCCAGAACTGTCCCCAAGGAAATGGGACAGGTCCACGTCACCAACCATAATATGATGCAAGCTTTAAAGTGGTAAACTAGTGATAAAAGTATTCAAGGAATATAAGCCGGGGTTTCCTATGCGAGCAGCAGCGATAAACCCAAGTTCATCTCATCTCCAAACACCTTTCCTCACAAGCACATACACTCCCCAATACCAACCCTGTCTCTTATACACATCTAAAAAAGATCCTAAGC
>OAMR01001040.1:112408-127808 GCA_900205405.1 Echinochloa crus-galli
TTGATGTCTGTCTGTCTCTTATACACATCTAGATGTGTATAAGAGACAGTCTTGGGGGTGCGCCGGCCGCCGTGGGGCGGTGCTCCGGCCCCGGCGTGGGTGGCCTGATCTGGGGGGCGTCCTCCGCCCGGATCTGGCCGGCCGGCCTGCTTCGGCGGGCGGCTCGGAGCCAGCGGCGGCCCGGGCTTCCCCGGCGGTGCTGCTGGCGGCGCCTGCCCTCAGGCGGTGGGGGTGGGAGCTGCTTCCCGGTGGCTCCCTGCTTAGTTGGGAGGAGCGATGCCTGTGATTTCATCTTGGCCAATGGCACCGCCGCCGGTCTTCGCGTCACCGGCGAAGCTGTCTCTGGAGTGCCGTCAAGTCACCACCGCTGGGTTCATGCTCTCTAGCCCACTCCGTGTGGCACGGTGTCGTACCGTTGAGGGGACGACCGAAGATTTGGAACTAATCGAGGGTTCCAAAACTTCCCTAAGAGTCGGGTGTTGTCTTGCGGGTGCATATGGAATCTAGTGGTGAGCTTCGGCGGCTGCGAAGGTGGGCGATGGATGGAAGCGAGCGGGAGCGACAATGGTGCTCTTGGCTCGTCGGGCGGCAATCCTCAAGCGAAAGCTTCAATCCGGCTGCTGGGTTGGGCAACAGCGTTTTGCACACACTCTTGAGGGTGTTGTCTGCAGGGTCCCGTTCGACGACGGTTCGTGGAAGCTCTCCGTGGTGAAAACCAAACAATGCCAAATTTTGCAGCTCCATCTAGCATAGCTGTGTTGCCAGAAATATGCCTCCCTAATCTTAATATTAATTTGTGCATATTGCAACATTTGCTGCCGTGCTCACTGTTGTGCAATTTGACATGATTAGTAGGTGCCTTTTTTGTTTTTGTAGGTAACAGGAGGGGATTAAAACCCCTACTGATTATATATATTAAAAGAAAGAAGTAACAAATACAGGAGCAAAAAAGGGGGAAAAAGGAAGAAAAAATTACAATTACAACACAGACTCAAGCCATTGCTCTAACATCGCCGTGTAGGACTTTTTTGCTTGTTTCCGTACTATTGTTAGAGTCAAGGATGAACTGAGGAAAAAATATGCTTCTTGTGTAAACAATATATGAGAATGGATTGAATAACCTGTTGCTGATGCATTCTTTTAGCCTGATATGTGTTATGTGCTTATGGCTCCGAGACTCTCATATTGCCTGTTCTACAAAATCTGAATCATTATATGCTGTTGTCATAGGATTTATGGATTTTGATGATATATAAAACTGGGTATTTATTGTGGCTAACTTTGTTTTGCAGGAATTGAAAGGGGATCGACGGCCCAAATGGGAGGGAGGGGGGTTGAATTTGGAAGTTTTCTCTAAAATGAAAAACTTAATTACATTATGAAAACCTTAGTCTATTCTAGTGTTGCTGTTACGGGTTTGGAGGGCCCTACTAGGCCTATGGAGGAAGCCAGCAACGTGCAAGGGCAGCTGTAAGGCATTCAAGGATGAGGCGCCGCACTATGCCACCCCCGGGCCCACCAACGCTTATCGTAGGAGTCTTGGAGTTTAAGTCAAGTTTATGGAGGTTAGGAAGTATTTTGTTTAGGAAGGATGGATCCAATCTATAAGGAATTCAATCCTAGTCGTCTTAGGGTTCAAGTCGTTGAAGAAGCTGATGATGTTTTTCTTTTCAAACCAATGCACATTCATTCAATTGCCAACAGCGATAGGGTCATGCCATCTGTAGAACAGCAGCACACATATGCCTTTCATTGTGTGACCTCTGATGACATGCAGATCTGACTTAGTAGTAGGTATGGAAAAGGAGACAAAGCCACATCAATATATGGGGCATGTGTTTTTGTGAGGTGTTTTGTCAGTTGGATAAAATGAAGTGGCACAGGAGCTGCAGGAGGACGGACGCCACGCGCACGCGCTCCGCCTCCGCGCCTTCTTCTCCGACCCGGTGCTCTTCCGCCCGACCTTGTGGCGCGCGCATCCTCCGCGCCGCCCGGTACGTTCCGCGCACCTCATTTCCCCGTCTCGCGCCGCGCTTGGCCTCACGCTTGTCCGGCGGCTCGCTGTCTGGATCTCGCGGGATCATGCCCGCCTGTGCTGCCTAGCGCCCTTCTTCCTCTCTGATGTGCCGGCCCGCCCAGCTTCGCTTCTCCGTAATCCGATTTGAAATCAAACTCTGTTCGAATCTGTCCCTTTTCCTTTGCGTCGGTGTTGCATTGGTGATTGTAGCTCTGTTGAAGATTCAAATGGTTTGTGACCTTGAAATTATGGATAATATTATGAATTACACTATGCTGTACCTTTTTATGCTGTAGTGCTGAACAAAAACAACCAATTTTGGTTTCAGTTTTTTGGATCAAGATTTCCTTTCTGTTTTTGCGCCTCCAAATTACTTTGATTGGAAATTGGCACATCTGCACAAGAATAGACTTCTCTTGTTGCATAGAAATATGGAATTTATAGGGTTCAGGAGAACAAATACAATGAAGAGAGATTGAAGGCTTGTATTTTATGCACCTCGTGCTTACGGAGTCTGTTTGAGTGTTATCAATACAACAACAACAACATAGCCTTTAGTCCCAAGCAAGTTGGGGTAGGCTAGAGGTGAAACCCAAAAACAGAAATTAGAGTTAGGTGAAAAACAGAAAAGGAAGTAAGGATCACGGTTTGGGCACATTGATTGCTAGTCTCCAAGCGCTCCTATCCATAGCTAAATCCATAGATATATTCCACTCCTTGAGGTCTCTCTTAACTGACTCGTCCCAAGTCAGTTTAGGCCGACCTCTACCTCTCCTAACATTATCAACCCGTCGAAGAACCCCACTACGCACCGGCACCTCAGGAGGCCTCCGTTGGACATGTCCAAACCATCTCAACCTATGTTGCAGATCATTCAGAAGAGATCTACCGTGACCTTCACCGCCAAACACAACTAAAGTCTCACCAACAAGAGTCACTGATTGACCGCCACGTGAGCTGTACAGGAAATAGAAAAATCTCAACACAGATTTGGAAACAAAAAATGAAGAAAGCTTCAGGTAACGTAATACGTGTAAATACTTTAGAAGCTTTCTGATGTTGAAATATAGACAAAGCAATCATACCGGTGAACTTCCATAAGTACGCAAGGTAGACCAAGTGCAGGTTTGTGGATCAAACTCTTTTACTTACATATCCTTGATAAGGGTAATGTATTTAGTTGGGACTTTGTGCTTCTCCAAAGCCCACCACATGACATTTCTTGGTACTTTATCATATGCCTTCTCGAGGTCAATAAAGACCATGTGCAAGTCCTTCTTTTGCTCCCTATGTCTCTCCATGAGTTGTCGTATTATAAAAATCGCCTCCATGGTCGACCTTCTAGGCATGAACCCAAACTGGTTTTGGGTCACACTTGTCCCTCTCCTAAGGCGATGCTCGATAACCCTCTCCCAAAGCTTCATCGTATGGCTCATCAGCTTAATCCCACGGTAGTTAGTACAACTTTGAACATCTCCCTTGTCTTGAAGATTGGTACTAATATACTTCTTCTCCATTCTTCAGGCATCTTGTTTGACCGAAAAATGAGGTTAAAAAGCTTAGTTAGCCATACTATCGCTCTGGCACCCAGGCATCTCCACACCTCGATGGGGATACCATCAGTGCCCATCGCTTTGCCTCCCTTCATCCTCTTCAAAGCCTCCTCGATCTCTGCCTCCTGAATTTGCCTCACAAAACGTCTGTTGGTATCATCAAAAGAGTCATCCAACTCCAATGTAGGACTCTCATTCTCCCCATTAAATAACTTGTCGAAGTACTCTCGCCATCTGTTCCTGATCTCCTCATCCTTCACCAGAAGTCGATCTGTCCCATCCTTGATGCATTTGATTTGGTTGATATCCCTTGTTCTCCTCTCGCGGATCCTCGCCATCCTATAAATATCCTTCTCCCCTTCCTTCCTTCGTGCCTAGCCGCTGGTAAAGGTTATCATATGCCTGACCCTTTGCTACACTCACAGCTCTCTTTGCAGCCCTCTTTGCTAATTTATATCCATCGATGTTGATTGCACTCCTATCATGGTGAAGGCGCTTGAAACACTCCTTTTTCTCTTTAATAGCCCTTTGCACCTCGTCATTCCACCAGGTGTCTTTCGCTTCTTGTTTTCCTCCCTTGCTCACGCAAACACCTCTGAAGCCACCTTCCGAACACATGTTGCCATCTTTAGCCACATGTCGTCTGCGTCTTCTCCATCCTCCCAAGGCCCCTCGCCTAGCATCCTGTCCTTAAACGTTTGCGCTGCTTCCCCTCTAAGCTTCCACCACTTGAGTGTTATCAATAAATAAAACTAAAATGCGCAAGCAGTATCAGCTTTGGTCTCTGTGCCGATAACCGTATTCAAGTGATATATGATATGTTATCAGAAGATACTGATATAAATTTATTCCACCTTATCAGATGTGCTTATATTCATTTGTGTTACTGAGGTTTATAAGCAGATAAATGATAATTTTTTTTAGAGCCCCAATTTTCTTGACATGATTCACATCTTTGGCATACAGGGATCCTTTTGGGTGCTTCTACACGAGAAGGATCCATTAGCAAACAAGATAAACGGGATGTGAAAATTTCAGCATTAGGACCTCTAAAGGATAATGAACGAAAAGATCTTAACTGTGCTGTAAAAGAATACTTGCTTTTGGCAGGGTATCGACTTGCAGCCATGACATTCATTGAGGAGGTCTGTATTATTTTTATACTGTTTTAACTTACATTATTGTTTACCAACTTGTGATTTTTTATTAGTCTTTCTCGGACGTTGGTATTTCACACTGTTATATTTTATAGTTAACGAATTTAGTGTGTAATGACGCTATTTTGAAATCTGACCACTCTAATTAAAAAATCAAATATTTCTGAACAGGAGTATTCCTTATCCATGAATTGTACTCATAATCATCTTAATTTCAGGTTCCTGATCAAGACCTTGATGTTTGGCCAAACAGTTCAGCTTGTGTTCCTGATGCCCTTCGTCGTTATTACTATCAGTACCTTTCATCCACTGCAGAGGCTGCAGAGGTAATTATTGACATCCATTTGAAACTTGTATCAAATTACAGATATGTATTTTGAATAAAACAGTTAAGAATCGATCAGCAAAGAACTTTACTGTTTGATTATGTTGCAGCCAGAACAAAGCTCATGACATAGTTCTATTCCACTTTTTTCCCTCACTTAAAAGTTCAAGTTTATCTTGTGCTTTCACTTGGAAGCCTAGAACTTCTAAACAGGCTCTTTCAATTTTCTAACATATTGCAGGAAAAAATATCCATACTTCGGGAAAATGAAACATTACGCAAGGACAATGAGCGACTCAATGCTGAAAAGGACTCCTTGACAAAGAGCAGGGAGGCAGCTAATAGTCAGGTTGCTGCTTTGAGGAACTCTTTGGAAGCTGCACACAAGGACATAAAAGAGAAGGAAAAAATGGTAATATTCTGTTAAGTTTCAAATTATCCAAATGATCGATGGTTTAAGTTTTCCGAACTTTCCTAACCTTCATTTGATTAAAGGTTCTAGACTTGAGGCAGTCACTGGATGTCCAGAGGAAAGAGCTGAACGACTGCAGAGCTGAAATTACAGCCCTTAAGATGTACATTGAAGGGGCTCAATCAAACAAACAATCGTTTGTTGGAAATAATGATGGTCTGGAGTTGCATTCCATTGCTGACTCTATGGGAGAAGCTGCACATTTGAATAAAGAAGATGAAGACACAAAAGGATCTGAATCCATTACAAATAAGCTAGAATCAGCAATGAATCTAACTGAGGATACACAGAAAGATCCCCAAGTGATAGAAAATAGTGCCGAAGGTCACTCAGTTTCAGAAGCTCCAGTTTCTTGCTCATCTAATGATAATGGCGGATATGGTATTTCAGAAGAAGATAAATCTATGTCAAATATCTCATCAGAAAATGTAACTCTTAATAGTAGTCTGCATGGATCTTCCAGGATTGGTAAAAGCCAGGGAAGTTCAGATGGCATATCTCTATATTTATCTACTGAGAAACTAGAGAGCCCAAGCACACAAAAATCTTCAGATAAGATGGTTAGTGTCCTAGTAATTCTGCATTGTCTATAAAGAACGCTTGTTTACTTCTGATGATACCCGTTACTTTCCTGTAGGCTTTGGAGACCATAAAGATAGTTTCAGATGCACTTCCAAAGATTGTACCTTATGTGCTCATAAACCATCGTGAGGTTTATTTGTAACCTTTGTAGTTTGCATCCATATTCATTTAAGTACAACTAATGTTAGATAACTCTACATGGTTACAGGAACTTCTTCCATTGATCATATGTGCTATAGAAAAGCATCCAGATAGCGATGTTCGGGATTCCTTGACTCATACGTTATTCAACCTTATAAAACGGCCTGATGGACAACAACGACGCATCATAATGGATGTATGCTGTTATGAGTGTAAATTGCAGCATCATATTGTTTTTGTTTTGTGTATTTATATCTGTTTTCCTTGTCATATGGCTGCAGGCTTGTGTAGAGTTAGCTAAGAGTGTTGGTGAGATGAGGACAGAAACTGAGCTACTTCCACAATGTTGGGAACAGGTATTTTACATTTTGGTATAGGTCTTATAGCTTTCTCTAGCGCATGATCTTACATTTTTTCTATTGGTTTTTAGATAAATCACCAATATGAGGAACGCAGATTGCTTGTTGCTCAATCATGTGGAGAACTTGCCATTTATGTTCGCCCTGAGATTCGAGATTCCCTCATTTTATCTATTGTGCAACAACTTGTCGAAGATGCTGCAACGGTTGTAAGGGAAGCTGCAACACATAACCTGGCATTGCTTCTTCCTCTGTTTCCGAACCTGGACAAGTATTACAAGGTCAGCCTCACTTGGGATTAGTAATAAGTGCAAATTTGATTTCACAGGATTCGCTAAATTTAAGCTATGGACAAGGATAGGGCATTTTGTTTAGTTCAGAATTGAGAGCTTGGGGAGTTACACAACTGAATGTAATATTATTGTTCACACGTCCTCTGGTTCCCTTTGCTTTTTTGGTAGGTTGAGGAGCTAATGTTCCAATTGGTCTGTGACCCCTCTGGGGCAGTTGTGGAAGTCACGCTCAAGGAACTTGTTCCTGCTGTAGTAAGATGGGGAGGTAAACTTGATCAGATATCAAGAGTGCTATTGGCTCATATCCTGGCATCTGCTCAGGTATGCTTGCTCATGAATATGCGAACTTTCTATTTTCTATTAATACTATGTTTCCTTATAACCTGTTTTTTTTTCAGCGGTGTCCACCTATTTCGGGGGTTGAAGGTACAATAGACTGTCATCTTCGTGTTTTAGGAGAACAAGAGCGCTGGAACATTGATGTCCTTCTTCGAATGTTGACTGAGTTGCTACCATTTATTCATCAGAGAGCTATAGAGACTTGCCCCTTTGCATCAGTTGAGCCAACAAGCTCTACAGCAGAAAACTTCTTCTCAGCATCCTGCCTGAAACTGTATTCAACGTAAGTTCTCCACTTTGATCTTATCTTTTAACTACTCTGAACAGGAATTATTAGTTTGACTGTGAACAATAAAAGTTGTCTTTCACTGAGTTACCGCATCTTGGGGAACTTGACAGAGGTGACTCTGAGTGGTCAGCATTTGAGTGGATGCACACTGATTGCCTGCCTGATTTAATCAAGCTTGCCTGCTTGTTGCCCGTGAAAGAGGATAACTTAAGAACCATTATGACGAAGGTAAAATCTAGCAACTACACCTCCCATTCACATCGGACCATCTGGTTTAGTTCTGATCAATCATTTCTGAATAATTTTAGTACCTCTTGGAAGTATCTGGGCGCTACGGCAAAGATTATTTGGAGCACATTATGCTACCAGTATTTCTTGTAGCAGCTGGTGATATTGATAGTGGTGATTTTACCTATTTTCCATTGTCAATCCAGCCAAAAGTTCGTGGTAAGAACACATCTACTTGAAAGGTGAGGCAGTTTGATATAGTTGCATTTTTCATACCTCTGTATTGATTGTATTACAGGCTTGCGTCCAAAAACTTCAACTGCTGAAAAACTTTCGATCATGTGTGTGTTCCCATTGTTGTTGTCTGGTATTTTGGGTTCTCCTTCCAGTCGTCAACAGTTAGAAGAATACCTGAGAAAAGTACTTATCCAAAACACCAAGGATGGTTCATTTTCTATGCATCATACTACAGAGATAATCAATGCAGTTCGGTTTCTTTGGTGAGTAATTGAAAACATGTTGCTGCACATGCTTTGTTTTCATGGATCTGACTTCTTATGATTGTAGCTTATTTGTGGAGCATCATGGAGTCATCTTCAATATTTTGTGGGAGATGGTTGTGAGCTCAGATACCAGCCTGAAAATAAACGCTGCAGCACTATTGAAAGCGCTTGTAAGTTTGCCGTACATGAATGATTCAATGATCTTCAACGTTGTTTATGATATTCTTATTTGCTTTAACACACAGGTACCTTACATTGATGTGAAAGTTGCATCAACTCATATTTTGCCAGCGCTTATTACTCTTGGCTCTGATCAAAACTTGACAGTGAAATACTCTAGTATAGATGCATTTGGAGCTGTTGCTCAGCACTTCAAAAATGACATGGTAAAGAATGATTCTTATTTTCTTTTCTTTAAAGTTTACATACTTATGTATTTCCTTTGTTCCTTAAATATGCCTTGGCAGGTTGTTGACAAGATACGCATTCAAATGGACGCTTTTCTTGAAGATGGCTCACATGAAGCTACTATTTCTGTTATTCGTGCACTTGCAGTGGCTGTGCCTCATTCGACAGATAGGCTACGTGAATATATCCTGCTCTTTGAATTCCATGTTTACATTTTGACTCAAGTTTTGCACATCTTTAGCTTGCCTCTGTGTTCATGCATCCTTTTGTCCATTTGCCTTTTGTTTTCTTTGACATGACATACATCTTTTAACCAAGATATTTAAGCTGACGAGCATCACACCTTCCAGCGATGATATTGAACGGCGTCGTGAAAGGGCAAATGTATACTGTGAAGCATTGCGGGCTCTGGATGCTACAGGTTGGTCTGACCTGGACATAGCATTTTTCCCCTTTATATATACCACAACTGCATCTCAAGTCTGCCTGAATCTTGGAATTCTTAATTCCAAGGTTTAGATATTGTTTGAGGACTAGAAACCTGAACCTGCCTGATTCTAGTTTTCATCCCAGATATTTACACATAACTCAGATAGAAATCTTATGATGGAAAGCTGGGTTGGTTTCTGGCACCAAAAAGCAGCCATTGTCTCAATTTTCAATTATAGGATTTTTTGCGTATTGGAAGTTAGGAATATAAGCAAAAAACTTTTCATAACCTTGAAGACTGCATGTTGAATAACTGGAACCCTGCGGTTTCCCAACCTCTGCTGGTACCTTATGTACAGTTTGAACAAATGCCATCCTTCACAAACTTAACAATACTATTAGATACCATGCTTGGTTTCATTTGTACGGACTAAAACATGCTATCCTTCATTTATGTTTACTGTATCTTTTTCTTTTTTGGTCATTGCAGATCTTCCAGCTACAAGTGTACGTGATCTGCTTCTGCCATCAATACAGAACTTGTTAAAAGATCCGGATGCTCTAGACCCTGCACACAAGGAGGCATTGGAAATCATAGGCCGTGAACGGTCGGGAGGTACCCTGGAAAGCCTCAGCAAGGCAATGTGCGCTCATATTGGGATCGCATCCTCAGTCAGCAGTTTCTTTGGCGAGAGCAGCCTGCTTGGGAAGAAAGAAGGTGGAGAGCAACACGACCCTGTTACCCCCACTGCTCCTGAGCCCAACCCACAAGCTCAGCCGGAGAGCACGAGATTTGGTCGCATAATGAGGGGTGGCTTCGGAGATATTTTGCGAGGGCAAAGCAAAGGACAGTGATGCACCCGGCTTGAAATGATCAGTTATATACATAGCTGTTAATACCACATTCTTTATTTGTTGTAGTAACGTGACACATGAATGCGACGTTACTTGCTGCAGTAATCTAGCACCAAACGTCTTGTATATAGTAAAGATAAACGTAGCATTTTGCCTGTATTTAATTAGCTGCGCATTTAAAGGACTAATTGTTGTATGCTTCTCCCATTTCTAAATATCAATAGAAGACAATATCCACGATTTTTTTCCCAGATAACGGATGATCTTATTGAATACAATGAACTTTCGTGTTGATATGGGAAACTACACTCTATGCTCACAACTTTATAAAAAGTATAATAAAAGAAAACATATTTGTATCACTCTGATACGATAATTAGATTGCGCTGAACGTTGGCTAGATTTTTATTCTCATGGGGTTTTTTAGCTTCCATAGCTGCCTGTTGATATTAAGGATGTAATTATGAATCATTGCCACATAATAAGATTTTATCGAGAATTGTCCATTGGTGTGCAATGTCTAAGTAAAAACTCATCTCTTCCTGGAATCAACTAGTAGCAACTTGTTTCGTGACACTAATTTATGTCCAATCAGGTCTACTAGTCATGATATATTAGGTGGTGAGGTAAAAAAACTCCACGATATCAAACAGAGTCAACCTTTCCTAAATTTGGATGTCATAGTCAGCTGACATCATGTAATTAATCTATAGATGCTGTAGGAATAGTGGGGTCCCAGCGCCTACGCAAACTTTCTCCTCGGAAGTGATGACCGTTACACGAACTTTAGCCACTCTCGTTTTAAATTACTGGTCACTCTAACGTTGCCAAGTCAAATATTTCTATTTTTTATAAATTTCATAAAAAATATGTTAATTTCAACAATATCGAATAAATAGACTATCAATATTTATTTCATGGTGGATTTCATAAAAACTAATTTTATGTGCTAGAGTTGATACTTATTTAAGTAAACTTGGTCAAACTTAGACATGTTTGACTTATGATTTAAAATGACAAATAACTTGGAACATGCGGAACACACAGGGTGGACAACATTAAGTTACGCAGACAAAAACAAATGATATCGTTGTCATTTTCTTGCTCTCCCATCTCCAAAGCTTGGCAATTTCTTCGTTCTCGCTTTCGCGGCATATATAGGAAGGAATAGCTCTGGTCTCTGGAAATGTAGCTTTCGTTAATTACATGTAGTAAAGAACAGCAGCAGCACGAGAACAAAGCGAGTGAATTGCCGTGTCCTTCCATCGATGAATCTACTATTTCAGTCTTCCATATATGTTTCAATAAATCGCATACATTGTTAACATATTCCTGTGAATTTATTAAATTTGATCTTTACAATTGTTAAATTGAGTGTTTGAACTAATTATATCGTATGGAACACATATTGATGGATCAATGAATCTATACTATAAGAAATCCAGTTCTTTTAAAAACATTTCTCATCTAAATAATTCCTACGCACCTGCCATTTAAGCCACGAGAATACTCTACCTGAGTTGCTTCCTTTTATTACTTCAACTTGAATTCTCGTACTTGAAAGAACCTGAGTCTGACTATATACACTCATGAAGCCAGATTTTTTGTCCTTTGTTATCTGAAAAATCAGCGAGCCTACGTAAGATATTACCCATAGAACCGGCATCTAGGAAAAGGTTTCGATAAGCAGAGTGTACTTATGCCCTCTCATGAGATCATCTCAAATGATTAAATGATCATGTTTCTAGAAAATTCATTTGAAGAGGACATTAGTGAGTCCATCTTCAGCACAGCCCCTGATCTTCCAGAATACTGTATTTCAGTTACCCTCCCTTCTATCCACTTCAAAAGATTTTCCTCATAATAAAGGTAGCACGCGCGTGTCGCGCGGGTATATTTGCTAGTTGTTAAAATGGAATTTTGCAAATTGATGGATCAATGATTTGTTAAAAAGAAATTTTGCAAAACTAATTAATTGTGAAATAGATTATTTGAACTATTCTATTTTGTGTGACACAAATGATTACAATGACCAAAATGTACATGGACAGAAAATAAGATGGAAATAAAAATATGAAGAACCCAAAATCTAGGTGGAGAGCCTTCTTCATTTAGGATTTACCGGAGAGTCCTTCTAATTTAGAAATTTTGTGCATGTGGGGTATTGGGTGCTTCTAAAAAAAGCAAAGTCCAAAGAAGGAAGAAGAAAAGTAATAGAGAAAGAAAAGAAGTAGCTCCGACGATGGGCGGTGCTCCGAAGGGGTTAGGGGTTTTACCCGTGGTCTAGACCTCGAGGGATGGCCGGGGAGGCGGCCGGCCCTGCGTCGGTGGCGGATCGAGGGCGGCAGAGGACAACCGGTGGGTGGGATCGGGGCGGGGAGTCTCGGTAATGCTGGGATCGGAGCTGGTGCTTGACGAAGACGACAATGGGGTCAACGGCGGGGGCGAACGATGACATGGGTTAGCCTTTCTTTAAGGGGGTAGCACTATAGTGGTGGGAGGCGAGCGGAGCGGTGGCGAGGTGTGGCTGCGGTGTGGGGGTGGGGGAGGGCAAATCCACGAGATGTAGCTGCGCATGGAGGAAGATGCGAGATGCACGGGAAAAGAAGAATATAATTTGAAGTGGGCCGCACACGGAAATACATGGATAGGGGCTCTTGTGCTGGTGTTAGGGAAAGTACATTGTATCGTTTAACAGGCGATTCCATGCAGAGACGACTTATCACACAATTTGTAATAAATTATTATTTTGATTGGTTTATAATAATATAATATTTCTTAACCTATAAAGAAATATTAACAACAAAACTCCATACGAAGAAAAGTATGTCCACGGACCCTCGTCAGATACAAATCAGCATGTTCGGACGGAGATTCAGTGCCTCCACTCGTTAAAGGCACAACCTAACTTCTCTTCCTGGATCCACCGTGAACTAAAGATCTAAGGGACAAGAGCAGTCTGCAGGAAAAATAAAATCCATCTAAACGTTTTCACCATGGATAGCAGCGAACCAGCGAGCGGGCCGGGACCGGTGGGCTCCATCTATTGCCGCACGCTGCGCCGCCTCACGCGCAGTAGCCTGTGCGCCACATCGCGGCCGTCCTCGCCCTCCGTGGTCTCTTTCGCTGGCTCGCTGCTGTGGAGGAGAGGGAACAGAGGAATTTTGTGCCGTGCTGCCCTAGAAGAGAGACCGAGAGGGAGGGCCGCGCCAAGGTCGGAGGTGCTGGAGGTCCTGCGGGTTGCTGTGGAGAACAACCACGAAGAATCACCGTAGAGAATAGGAGGTGGCGCTATACAGATTGGAAGAGACGCCGTGGAGATTGGGAGGGGGCCGCTGTGGATAGAAGCAAAGGTACAACGTGCCTTGGAGAAGCAAATGTACTGAATCTGTGTCCGCATGTTCCGTTAGCAAAGGTAATGAAATTTCTCGGTTTTGTTGTGTGGGACGCCGGCCGGACTCGTTCGCTCGACGAGATGGCGAGTGTTCCGCGGCCGCCTCCGGTGTCCACTCTGCTCCGGCTCCTCTCCTCCCACCCTTCCCTCTCCACAGCCATCCACGCCGCCCTGCTCAAGTCCTCCTGCCTCTCCAACCCCATCCCGATCCCTGCCACCGCCCTCCTCACCGCCTATGCAAACGCAGCAGCATCCTTTGGGCACTTGGTGAGCATAAACACCCTCATGGCGTCCTCGACAAGACCGCAGCTCATGTAGAGATCAACAAGGGTCGTATCCATGATGACGTCGCCGTGGCACGAGACAACGCTCCGCGCGTGGTGTCTCGTGCCACGGCGACGTCATCATGGATACGGCCCTTGTTGATCTCTACATGAGCTGCAGTCTTGTCGAGGATGCCATGAGGGTGTTTATGCTCACCAAGTGCCCAAAGGATGCTGCACTGTACAACGCTATTCTTTCAGGCTGCGTGGAAAATGGCTGGTTTAGGGAGGCTTTCTCGATGCTCAGGTGGACTGAGCTCAATGGAATTTCGCTGACTTGTGCTCTCACGGCCTGCTCAGCTACAACAAACTTGGCTTATGGTATGCAGGTGCATTGCAAGGCTCTTCGTTGTGGGCTTGATTCTGACATAATTATATGCAATGCACTTATTGACATGTATTCAAAATGTGGGAGGACAATGGGTGCACGGATAGTGTTTGATCGGATGGCTGGCAGAAACGTGGTTTCATGGACAAGTATGATAGACGCTTATAGTCACCATGGGCATGGTGTGGATGCTTTAGATTTGTTTAGGATGATGGAGAAAGCTGCTTCCCTGATCTTGCCAAATGCTATTACATTTCTGACGGTTCTGTCAGCCTGTGGACACTCTGGTCTTGTGGATGAAGGTCGGTCCATGCTACATTTGATGAAAAGCAAGTACAGGATTGATCCACAACCAGAGCACTATGCATGTTTAATAGACATGCTAGGCCGTGCAGGACAGATTGATGAGGCATGGGATCTATATTGTAGTTTAACTGCAAGCCAAAATAAGTGTTCCAGTGCCATCTATGTCGCAATGTTGAATGCATGCAGATCTAACATGGATGTTATAAGAGGAAAGAAGGTTGCTGTGCACATGCTGGAGCTTTACCCACAAAATCCTGGGGTTCATGTGTTGATATCAAACTTTCATTCCGCTATTAGACACTGGTCTGAATCAGATGAATCGCGGAGGGTTATGGTGGAAAAGGGTCTCCGAAAAGAAGCAGCTAGCAGCCATGTCTCTGTTGGCTAAAAGCTGATTTTACACAAATCTTGAAAACAGCTACCACTGAAATTATGGAAGGGCTTGGAAGTTATGATGGCAAACCGAACAGGCACTTAGTCCAAGTAAATGCCACAATTGGGTATATCAGGAGTTTAGGGTCAATTTTTTTTACCATAGTTTTATTTTCTTTGACAACAGATTTTTTTTTTCTAGAACACGTAGGAGAGCTGTGTTTTGACAGCAGCAATTATTGAACCTCGGTGGTATATATGCTTTATTAATGCCAAATTTTGCAGCTCCATCAAGCATAGCTGTGTTGGATGAAATATGCCTCCCTAATCTTAATATTCATTTGTGCATATTGCCCCATTTTTTGCCGTGCTCACTGTTGTGCAGTTTGACATGATTAGTAGGTGCTTTTTTTTTGTTTCTGTTCTATTGTTTGAGTCAAGGATGAACTGAGGAAAAAATATGCTTCGTGTGTAAATAATATATGAGAATGGATTGAAGAACCTATTGCTGATTCATTCTTTTAGCCTGATATATGTGTTATGGGCTTATGGCTCCGAGACTCTCGTATTGCCTATTTTACAAAATCTGAATCATTATATGCTCCGTTTTGTAATATTTATGGATTGATGATGTATAAAACCTTTGTGGGTATTTATTGCGCCAACTTTGTTTTCCAGAAATTGAAAAGGGATCGACGGCCCAAATTAGGGGTGGGGAGGGGGGGGG
>OAMR01001040.1:128696-146821 GCA_900205405.1 Echinochloa crus-galli
GATCGGCGGCCCAAATTAGGGGGGGGGGGGGGGGGGGGATTTGGAACTTTTCTCTAAATAAAAGACTTAATTATATTATGAAAACCTTAGTCTATTCTCGCGTTGCTGTTACGGGTTTGGAGGGCCCTACTAGGCCTGTGGAGGCAGCCAGCAAACGTGCAAGGGCAGCAACCACCCTAACAGGGGCGTGCAAGGAGGAGGCGCCACACCAGGCCACCCCCGGGCCCATCGACGCTTAACCGTAGGAGTCTTAACTTGGAGTTTAAGTAAGTTTAGGGAGATTAGAAAGTATTTTGTTCAGGAAGGATGGATCCAATCTAAAAGGAATCCAATAATGGATCAAGTCGTCCAGTCCCAATATAATGGAGGGGATTGTACTCGTTGCAAATCAAGAAGGAAAAGTATCTTTCCCCGCCCTCAAGCTTTCCTCTCTCCCTGCGCCCTCTCCCTGTTCACGAGCACTATTCACGTGAACGGTAACTCACCCCTTCCCCGCTCTAAAAACCATTACATCTTGTATTCAGAGACCAGAAACGATCCACCATGTCCGGAGACAAAGTTCCTACTCTTGAGGAGCAATGGCAGCGGGTTTGCTTCATAGCAACCACGCTGGAAAAGCTTGTCCTCTCCATTGACAAGATCGATGCCGGGCTGTCCACTTTGGAGAAGCTGAAAGGACCAGCAGAGGAGGATGCCGCCAAAGAGGAAGAACATGCGCGGAAGTGCACCGACATCGAGCAAAAGTCCCTGACAGATCTGGCCAGGCGCGTTGCGGCGGAGGCTGACCGCAAATTCCTTGCAGACAAGGCCAAAGCGGCGAGATCCACGTCCAGTGTCGACATGATCAACAAGGTAGCCCTGAGAGAAATTTCCTCCCCCTCATATGGATCACGGCCGGACACGTCATCAGAATCAGCACCAATGCTCTCCCCCATGCTTGTTCCACGCTACCAAGAGTTGAACTTCCTAAGCTACAACGGGACGGAAGATCCATTACCTTGGCTCAACAGATGTGAGCAGTTGTTCATGGTGCAGTGGACTCCAGAACATGAGAAGATCTGGTGCGCTCAAGTGCATTCCACAACTTTGTGGGATTTGTGTAATCCATATACACATCGTAGAGTTGATCAGACAACAAGGTTAAGATACATCTAAGTGCAGTATCTCTCGCACTAGGATATGCAACATTCTGTTCAATTGTGAATAACATCACTGGCTGGATCACCCACCACAGTCCCATAGACATGAGCCAAAATTTGACTCTAGTCTGCCATCTACAGAAGTTCTGCCCACCAGCAAACCTCTCAGGTTTCATTGCATCCGAAGCACCAGCCGTTGCTAAGTTAGAGTAAACGCATACATGAGGTTTTTGGAGTGTTGGAAATATACGTTTAAATTTACCAGATTTTAAATTGAGGCAAATTGAGTTAAACAATGCTACTGCTATGCAAACCAAAACAGATTTCATACATACAGAAACAAACAGATCTAGTTGCACATAATCCATAGACATAGCCAGCCAGCAAGGAATAAATCTAGAGATTGTAAAGCACACAGCTTCATTATCATCTATCTATGGGCTTACTTGTTAGCGCCCTGCTCCTCTTGTAGAGTTGCTTCAGATCTACTAGCCGCAGTGCAGACCAAAGATGAAGCATTGTGCAGTTGTGTTGCCCAGAAACCTTATGGCCGCCCCTCGTTCAGGCTTCAAAATGGTAAGGGCTCGGAGATACCACTCACCCTCCTCCTCCTCAGTGCATGCCAAGGAGAAGAGCCGGCGAGATCCGACAGCTCAGTACCACAGCCCAGGTCACCAAAAGAATGGAAAAAGTGGAGAAAGAGATAATGGCATTGACTGCATGCTTAACTCTCTAATGATCATATTAACACCAGCTTGACTTGGCTGCTCGCTGCGTTCCAAGTCACAAGTCACGCGTTCGTTCACGCGAAAAAGGAATGCGAATACGCGCGGGCGTCCATTGTGTAAACCAGCCCCATTCTCTCCTTTAGGTGCTATTCAGTAGCAAGAGGGAGCTCTTCTATTTAAGTTGGTTTGCACCAACCTGAACTAGCAGTATGAGATTATATGTGCCATGCACACTTATTTCGAGATTCTATAAATGGGCCTCTACATGGGCCATTTTTACAGCACCAACTCTCAAGGTATGACTAGGTGATTCCCCGCGCGTTGTTGCGGAACGTGAGAGAACTTTGCAGCTAATTTATCACTAAAACATAATAGTGATTAAAAAATTACCATACAAAACAATATTATAAAAATAATTTGGCTAAAGACATTTCAGTGCGATGGAATTCCACTAATCTCAGTTCAGAGAACGAAGCAAATGAGCTGGGCATGGCGCGAAGATGACGACTACCTGAGAACAGGCTGGGCACGGTGTAGTCCTGGACGTCACGACACTGTCCTCGTCCGACTGGGCCCCCTCGTAACGGCGGAGATGAGCGCCGGTGTTGTAAACGCGGAGGCCGCCGGCGACTGCCGCCGACCTGAGGGCAGAGCCAGCGCCGGGCTCCAGGCAGCATGCTGTAGAACGCTCACCATCAAAGGAGCAGATGATTCAGCGGCCTTTTATAGGGCTCAGCAAGGAATGGAGGGGTCAGGCGGTGAGGTGCAAAGCCTAATCCCATTATTGGTGGAGTTTCAAGTTATGACCACTGCTATTTGTGTTTGAGGTGCTTGACGGTGGAAACTGAAAGGTGCTGATAGCGGGATATCAGTTTCACTGGAAAGTGGATGTTGAATTCAGCAGCCGATCTTAGTGGTCAGGAGATGAATGAATGAGGGGGTGAGTGGATGATGACGTGGCAAGCTGAGAGCTGAGAGAAATCTGTAGTGGGGAGCTGAGAGCCGAGAGAAATCTGTAGTGGGGAGCCGAGAGAAATCTTAGTGGTCAGGAGATGAATGAATGAGGGGGTGAGTGAAGGAATGAGGGGGTGAGTGGATGAATGAATGATAGTTTTGTATGATTGGTTTACTTCTTTCCACCAAGATAACATCTGGTTGATGCTACTATTATGTAGTAAGGCAAAAACAAAGCGTCAGGTATTACTGCTACTGACTTAGTCTCTTCTGTGTTTAATTTTGAACTCCAGTTGCTTCTAGGTTCAAATGATATGAAGCCTAGTTAATTAACTACTGACTTTGTTCTAAATTACTATTCACTGTTGACTTTTCATAACATTCAATCATTCGATCTTATTCAATAATTTGGTCTAAATATATTAAAAAATAAATCAGTCCTAAAGTAAGTGTGACGATAAAGTCAATCATCAACAGAACAAGTGATATTTGCATAATTTTTCTTAATAAGAAAAATGGTTTAATGTTACGAAAAATAGTACTAACTAGTTGTGGTTCATGGTGGCCCTAGATCTTTTCATAGGAGAAGCTATGCAGTATCAGTGTGGAAAATTTCTGGTGTAACAATCATGTCATGCTGATTCTGGACATTTTGTACCTCCCGGACCTAAATGGGGTTCCATCTCCATGTGTGTTTGCTGGTCCCTTTAGAAATGTCATCTTCATTGTGACTTAATCTCATTGTTTGAACATCATTATTTATTGCTGCATATTTTCACAGGGTATCAAATCATAAATGTACAGTAGCTTCTGTACGTAGCCAGACATTTTTCTTGCTGCCCAAGGAAATTATTTTGGTGAAACTGAGAGATGAATTGAACCTAAGGATCAAAGGTCATGTCCTTTCTTTGGTCCAATAAAATATAAGCTAAAGTGGTGCCAGCTACCAACCTGCAAGTGCAATCACTTGAAGCTCACCATGCCACGATATATTGACAGATCATACGTTCAGTCAGTGCAATATAAGTGCGCAGTTACCCTGTTTGGTTCTTCCTTAAACTGTTTTGTTTATCAGCCATAGGTATTACTCAAGGGAGGTTTACACATGTATGGACTGATGAAAGCCCCACGCTTCCATTTGGTCCCTCGTAAATTGGTGATACATGAGTGGAACATTGTCCTTTGCCCCCACATGTTGCTGCTGCTGCTGCTTTGCCAACTGACTGCTGGGCTGTTTCTTTCTCTCTTGACACTTGACTGCTGGGCTGTTGAAACTTTGTTGTTGCAGAGACTTGGATAGGTACTCCTGCTCCATACAGTTCCCAAATGTCTGATTCCTCTGTGACGTTTCTTGGCACTAGAATCTCACCTTTTTTGGCACTATGGAACTTTTCTGGCTAAAGCAGACTGCATCAACTCAACTCAGATGGTAATTTTCTTCGTGAAAATCCTCTAGTTTACCTGAAAGGTAAAAGGAAATTAAAATTTGTAGCCATGGTAAATTTTGATGGGTTTTTACTGTTTGAGGCACTTTCATGATGTTGCATACCATTTATTATTTCAACTTTTGAAGTACTGCTAGATGATAAACTAGCCTTACTGTCTCTGATAATATGTCTGTGCCACTCCCAATCATTTATGCCATGCCCTCATGGGCCCTCCATGGATAGAAGGTGTTTTATGCACTCCAGCTTGTTTGGTACATGTGCACTGAATATATGCTCTTTTATATATAACATCAGAAGACTAGTCTTTGCCGGTTGCCGCCTCATCCATCTCCATCTTATCCAGTAATTGCAATTTTGCTCGTAGCTTTTAAATTAACAATGATATTCCTTGCCAAGGCATTATGTTTTACATTTCCTCATTTCCTTCTGCTTGCGAGGTACATTGCACATATTTTCTGTAGCAAATATCTAATCCCTCCATCCTAATTGCTATTCAGTTTGTGTTAGTCTCAAGTCAAATTTGTCTAATTTTGACCAATTTCTTAAATATATATGCTACAAAATTAGTTTTATTGAATCCATCATACCATGTCTCGATAGCGAATTTATTTAGCATATGGTAAGCATTATTTTATTTTTCTATGGTCAAATTTTAAAAAGTTTAGCTTATCACAAACTCAAATTGAATAGTAGCTTGAGTCGATGGGAGTACATTTCTTCCATCATTCAAGAGGATAAAATGTTGCTTCTTGTTGCAAGTTGGACATCATTGCACTGCTTCTAAGCGGGCTTATAGTTGGTAATGTACTAATGGTTGCTTTCGAAAGGCCAGGTTGTCCATCAGACACAAGGTGATATTGCCTGATGATAAATTTTAGACTGAGGTAGCTTATAATCAGATGGCTTCTTGTGAATCCTCATCTGAAGGGGCTCCTCACATAGGATTTGGGCGTTGCTAGGTTCCTGAACTACTAGTAGAGAATAGACTTTCAATCTGGGACATTAGTCCCAGATTCTATTGGGCTCGGGACTATTACGAGGCATTAGTCTCGATTTTAAAGGTAAGGGAGCGGAGGGACCTTTAGTCCGGTTGGTGGCTCCAACTGGGACTAAGAGTTATGCAAGATGAACTTCTGCTTTGCAAATTTTCCATTTCTACCTTACTTCTTATAAACATGACAGCACAAGAGCGGAGTCAAAAGAATCCCATCATAAACATTGCAGTTTGCCGATTTGCATAACTGATCATTACCACACAACTTCATTATCCATGGCCATTCTTTAGAAAATTAAAGCATAATTAAGAAGCTCGATCTATCTAAACATTCTGAAAAGAAAAAAAATGTCCTGTTTGAAATAGTTAACTCCATCGCTCCATTGTCCAATTTGGACACAAGTTGAACTGAACACAATATATTTAGAGCATATAATATATTTGATCCGCTAGTTTCAGAATAACCCAACAATTGATAATTTGAATTGAATATGGTAACCATGACTGGTTTGATAATAAACACATAGCAGAGATCTTAACGATTTGATGAGTGAGCTTACCACAAGGCCAAAAGTATTTTAAATCTGAACATGTAAGAAGTGAACAATATCTGCAAGCATCTCCATGACCAAAGCATAGGAGGATGAATTTGCATTTTTCAGGTTGCCCACTAAACACAAGCATACAGAATTGTTAATTGTTATCAAGAATCTTAGACCAAAGAGGATAAGAGAATTGGACTGGCAGCAAAATAGCACCAAAGCTACAAGGGTGATACATGGATGAAGATAGAAATATCTGTTTTAAATGTAACTGATCTTTTCTCTTCCTTTTTCACATGTCTGACATAGCAAACAAAACAGCAAAGGAAAAGGCTGCAACAGATAACAACACAAGATAAGAGGCATCATCAGTTTGTTTTTTTACAAATTCATCTATTTTAGAAAAATGCTATTTTAACTTAGCTACTCCAATGTCCCTACTTAACTTTGAACGTGACTCTCCAAAGACAAAGACGACCCTATCCATGTGCTATGAATTCGGTAACATCATTCAATCTGGACATCTGGTAGCAATATCCAACATGTTGATGCAAGATTTCCTCACCTGTGCTCTAACATATTGGATCAAGAAAAGAAATTTTCATTTTTTCAAGTAAAAATCAGATTAATTGTTTCCACCCTTCTTGAGCTTACCTGCATGAGCTCTACCATTGATCCCCAAAGAATAAAAGAGAAACAGATGTAAAAATGGTTAATTTTCTGTACCTCAATATCCAACAAGCAGACTCTGGATCCCCGTCGCCGGTACACTCGAATTCCCACCATCAGTTAAACCCGCAGGCCGAATACAATAATGGATGCTCATCAATAGGTTAGAGAATTTCTAGTGGACGCTAGACAACATCACATCATGGCAGTGCAAACGGGAGGAGGGGTGTGGCCCTCTGCCTGCGCTTGCCACTCGTGGGCCTAGGAGGCGTAGACCGGCGAGGCCACATCTCAGTTCGCCCTAGAGGATCGACGAAGTTCACGGTCTCAGGCAAGGACGGCCACGCCGAACATAGAGGTACTCCTCTGGCGAGGCCCTGGTGGAGGCCGGACGGATCCGCAGCCGTTATGACCGGATCCACAACGCTCAAGCTCGGCCTCGGTCTCCATCTGCCCCAATGGATCTTGTGCTGACCCATTCCGGCAAATCCATCTCTCAGGGACTCCTCTATTCTTGGTGAGCAGATGAGAGGAAGGGCCGGAGGAGCGAAGCCGGCATCCATGTCGGAGTGGAGGGAGGCGCTACGAGCATCGGGGCGGCGGCGGTGGAAGGGAGAGTGAAAGCATCTAGGCCCCTTAATTTGTGTTTTGGTAATTAATGACCATCATAGAGGACTAACAATTTCATTGAGATATGAGATTATGTTAGTCCTTGGGATTGGATGAGCTCCAGCGGTGTGCTATGATCATGATGAGCATGTTGAGGATCTAAAGGAGCTCAAGGCAAAGGTATAAGATAGAGTGTTTTGCTTTTACCGGTCAAGCGGTGTTTAGTGGACGAACTTTGACCGAATTATAGGCTAGATAGCCGTACTATCAAGAGGGATCATTGTCGTTAGCTTGACGAGTCCATAATGTCACTTTGCTCAAACATTTGCATTGCATGCATGAGGGCTAACACCGTTTGAGAAAGTGGGAAAAACTAGTAGTGAAACAACTCTTGGGATGGGCTTGCTGTGTCCTGGCGGACTGTCCGCCAGGCCGTGTTCTCTCACTCACTTGGCTTAGTGGTTGCATCTTTGTGAGATTGAGAGCATCCTAGTGCATTGCATCAAGTGTTTGAGCTTTGTGGCACTAGGGAGACTTCAAGCAAGGTCATTAGCTTGTTAGTCTTGGAGGTTGCCACCTCCTAGACCTCTTGGAGCTCGTGGTTCCTTGAGCACTTCAAGAAGATTGTGAAGTTGACTTGTAAGATTGGTGTGAGAGGTCTTGTGCTCACCTCACCGGAGTGGTGAAGAGCAACTCTAGTGGAAAAGAGATTTGGAGCGGTTCTTTGGTTCTAACTGGCTTATACATCAAGCGGTGTCTTGATAGAGAAGCGGTTGAACATTGAATCCATCTCAACATGGATTAGGGATGACTGGCAAGTCATCGATACCACGGGATAAGTTCTCGTCTCCTCTTGTGTTCTTCACTTGCTTATTGTGTTGTTTAGTTGTTTCAAGCAAGTTATTTTCATAGAACTTGAATTGTATCTTGTCACCATAGGTTGCAAAACAATCAACATAGGCTTAGACTAGCTAGAGATTTAAATCACCTTGTGGTTCTAATTAATTTTCTCTAGTGTTGTGATTGAATTTTTTGAAAACGTCTATTCACCCCTCTAGTCGGTAATCCTAGATCCTACAGAGAGGGAAGGAGAGAGAAAGAGGGGGGGTGAACATGGGAGAGCTAGGGTTTACTCCGGGAGGGGGTTTTTCAAAACAAATACCGAATTGCATTGGACTGCGGGTTTATTCGTATAAAAGTGGAGGTCCTTTTTGCAAAAGAGCTGCGCGGTGCCTCCGCTGCTCAACATGTGGCCGTGGAGCAAGGAGAGGATCGCAAAGGCGAGTGGCTTTTAATAACTTTGATTTTGTCTGCCTATACCCTCCCTTATCCTCACGTCCTCAATAGTAGGCTTGATCCGCCATAATGATGGTTTCTTATGGGGAAGGTGCGCTAAGTGTAACACCCCGCACTCTAAAGCCACACCGCACAACCTTTTTAAGGGACGTGCACATGTACACATAGCACCGTGCTTTCACTTTCGTCCTCGCTTTGTGTAAAAGGGTTAACCCGAAGGTGCTATAGCTGAAAGACAATCACCCCCTCTCAAAGAATCCGACGTCCTTTTCAGCCCAACTCACCCCCGCGGGCTAATGTACAAGAATGTTCCCTCTTAGCGCATGACCGTACATACAAATCTTACGTATGGGTAGATTGAACTGATTGAGATATTTAAGGTGTAAAATGAACCAAAACATACTTTAGAGGGTTATCCGGACTTTGTCCATACTTGAGGGTAGTAATTTGGACTTTTCCGATACAAATGTAATATTTGATTATCGCTGATGGATTTTTTTACAATGAGTTTAGTTAGATGGTGGGCTTTAAAACCATTTGCAATATCTATACATTCAAAATGAATTTTGAGAGTTATCTAATGACCCATTAGTATAGACTCTTTTTGTGGTAGCGATGGAAGATGGTTGCACAATACTTGCAGCAGTAAAAGTGGTGTTGCAAAAGCAATTACTGAGCGCAGAGACATGCACAATAGGAACTGGAAAGCACATGATCCAAACAAATGGCTGGTGGTAGCATTCACGTGCTATAGCGGCGAAACAAATCAAACTTGATTTGCTTTATTATATCTTTATTTTAATTGTCGATTGAATGATTCGTAGACACTTCATGATTTGAATACCCTCAGGAAAGATGTTGCACCACAATATTGTGCATATTACATTTTCCAGGAAGTATTGAGCACATTTCGTAGTGTTCTATTGCATTATTGCAGTATTTTATATGGCATCTAACTGAAATGGTCGATACAGCTGCTAAAACAACCGCCAGATATTAGCTGATTGGAACTTCACACTTTAGTACCCACCATTTAGTACCGGCTGGTAACAGTGTGACATTTAGTTCTGGCTGATGTTACCAGCTGGTAATAAATGGTCCTCCACAGGTTACTTTAAAAAAAATATATCTTCCTCAATCACATGTGATGTATAGATGGGATGGTAAGTAAACAACACGCGAGGCTGGAGGTCATGTGTTCGAGTCCTCACGGCAGCTCACGCGCATTACGCGTGAAAATTTTCGTGACTCGTGACTTGAGTGTTACCGACCGGTAACGTGCGAGCCAGCCAGGACCGGTTATTTAGAAAAAAAAAGGTTGCTTGAATATTTGTGATCAAACCGTGTGCAAAATAGATGTGGCGATACTAAAGCTACTTGTTGATCAGAATCTCCACCCATTATTTTTGAAAGAGTTTGATATTGCTGTGTTTTTCTTTCTTCTAGTGGCTATGCCAACATTCAAATCGTGACATCATTTCCACCCAACAGGCTTTCCATCATAGTATATATATTGCTAGTTTCCTCTAAAAAAGACTAGTTATACTCGAATTTGAGGTGGTTTAGCTAGTTATTTTTCAATGGTGTTTTGCAAGTACTCCCTCCGTCCCGATTTAATGGTCGTTCTAGCACCGGTGCTATGTCCCGATTTAATTGTCGTTCTAGACTGCCACACCTACACTAACACACCTACACTAACAGGCCTGCATGCAGCTTTATGTGAACCGGTCAGTCCATCCCCGTACGGCCCTCCTCACGTTCTCACGGCTTGCTGTTAATGTCCCAGAGAAAAGTGAGCAAATGGCAGAGGAGAGAGGTAGCTGTGCCTAGCATGTATAGGACTTCTATAGGGTTGCGTTGGTCTCGGTGCATGGCTCCCAGCGACTAATAAAACGGGACAAAGGGAGTAAGTATTTACTCGTAACGGAGTAAATAAAAAGCACATTTATGCTGGAAATACACGGTTTGCAAGGTAGCATCCTATCGAATAAATTTAAGATGCTCTTTTTTCTAGTACATTGTGGTTTACAAGCAAGTATTCATTACTCAGAATAATTGCAGCGGAATAAAAAAAAGTATACATTGATTTTGGCATTTACTCGCGTATCTGCGGCATTAAACACAATATAATTTACATATCGATCTGGACGATAACTCATAGATCTCTACTATTTTGCCACTAAAAATGATTTTTTTGTTAGTGTTGTTTTCTGGTGAAACTGTACTGCAAATTGTAGAGTAGCAATAAGGCAATAAGCGGTTGCATATGAAAGAAAGAACTTAAGATGAGGATGACGTGGGCCAAAGAACATGTTGAGATACCAGTTCCATTTTTCCAAACTCGGAGTAAAACAGGGGCCGAGCCACGTTGTGGACCGTGGGTGCGGCAGCACCTAGGACAAAATTAGAAAGCAATTGTTACGCTTAGATTTTTCATCCAATATGCACCCCCAAGCCTAAATCTATGCACCCTGCAGTCTGAGTCCTAAGCCCTCCACAGCGAGGAGTGGTGACTCGAAAAAAAAGAGGTCCACCATGAATACAGAGCACCACTCTGAAAATGCCACATCGTTGGGAATCACTCCAGGACCTTCATTTAGAGAAAAAAAACGAAGTCAGAACCTGTCTCATCTTGCACAGTTGATCCATCTCTCATCACAGTTACACAACAAAATAAGCATCGCACTCACTTTCTCTTTTTTAATCTGCACGCACCGAAGCCAGAGCTTGCGCCGCTCCCAAAATTCTTGGCACAGGCATCGCTAGCTGCAATGTTGAGAGTGATGCCCAGACGCTCTATCTCCTCATCAAGCATCACTCTAGCAACACACTACGAATGGCCTAACAGGTCAAGAGCCTAGTCACCGGGTAGAACTAATTGGCCCACCACCCTTATCGAGCTCTAGCTCCGCCCCTGGAGTAAAGAATACTTTGTAGCGGTCCGGAGCATGCGCTGTATAAAGAAAAAGGAAGCCATGGTGTATGTGGAGCAATGAAGCCACATTGTAAGTTAAACAATTGCAGTTCATTGATCAGCAACGGCAGCCATCAGCAACAGATGGGAGCACCAGCTGGAAGAGAGGAGCTGGGGCTAGGAACGGAGGCCGAACTAGCATCCGCTTCCTCCCCGCAATAGTATAGTAGCAAAACACTCGCCACCCGCGCTGCCGGGGGACCGTACCATCCGTCCCCCCTCCCCCTCCTTTCCCGAACAGCAACGGTCGGGACCAGCTGTCACTGGCCCAGAGGCCCCTCCACCGTCGTGCTCGTGCTGACTAGTCACTGCCAACCCATTGGCCCACCGGGCAGTGGTCCAGAGCGAGCGAGAGGCCTCACCCGCACGAGATTTGAATCGGCAACTGGGTACGCGAAAGGCAGGCTTTCCGTTACGACCCACCCTGCCTCATCATCATCCCTTCCCCCTTCCTTTATTTTGAACCAGCGAACGGACGCTCCCCCCGACCCGTCCCTCTCTCTCCTCTGAGCTGCCGCAAAGGGGAGCCCCACCCCGCTCCCACTCCATACTGTCAAGAGAGGGAGGGCGAAGCGCCTCCGTGCCCACCTCGATCCGCTCGGCCACCTAACGCCGCTCGCCGATCAGCCGCCGCCGCCGCGATGGGGTTCGACGGGCTTGTCGTGGTGTCCGATCCCTACTTGCAGCGCCGCTTCACGCAAGCCGATCTCCGCGCGTTGCAGACCCAGGTATTACCGTATTACTTGTTCCTCCACCACCTCGTCGCGAGAGCCCGCTCTCCGATCGTCAACTCGTCGTCACCCGGCGGCGCCGGCGCTGATTTGCGTTGGGTGTTTACGGCTTCTGGTGTCTGGCAGTATGCGGCGCTGCGGGACGCGTCGCCCAGCGGGAGGTTGCGGATGCGGGACCTCCCCGCCGCCATCTCCAGCCTCCGCGGCGCCACTGTCGCGGCCAAGGGCGACGCCGAGAAGGAGAACAGCGCACCGGAGCCAGGCCCCGGCCCGGGCCTCACCGACGAGGAATGGGCCTCCGTGCTCAAGGCCGTCGCGCGCGCCGACGAGAGGCCGCACCAGGACGCCAGCTTCGAGCTGTTCCTCCGCGTCTACGCCGAGATGCAGCTGCGCCTCAAGGCTGCAGGCGGCGGCGCCGGTGCGAAGAAGGCGGGCGGCGGCATCGCCCGCTCCTCATCCTCCTCCGCCGTCGCCTTCCTCACGGCGGCAACCACCACGCTTCTGCACACCATCAGCGAGTCCGAGAAGGCGTCCTACGTCGGCCACATCAACGCATACCTCGCTGAGGATCCGTTCCTCAAGAGCGCGCTCCCCATCGATCCGGCCACCGATCACATCTTCCACGTCACCAAGGACGGCGTCCTCCTATGGTGCGTTCCTGATGCAGTATGTACGTCGTTCCGATCCGGTGGTCTTCGCTGCACTCTGATCTGGTTTCCTTGTTTCCACTTAACAATACTATTAGATACCATGCTTGGTTTCATTTGTACGGACTAAAACATGCTTCAACTTGTTCCAAGACATATTTTCCCCTGCATGATGATATCTCCTTTTTCTTGAATTCCTTTCTGTAGTAAGAATGTTGAGTGACAGATGTGCACAATCCTGTACATTAGTTTTTCTGGTTTCAACCATAGTTCAGCGTGAAGATCTTCTCTTTACCTTCGCTACCTGAAAAATGCAGGACAGTGAAGCGTATGCTTGTCTATTGAATGTCCTGGCACCTGAATGCAGTGCAAAACCATCCGCAATGTCAGTAAAAGATCTGCTTCATAGAGCACGATTAGTCCTTGAGCATGCAGATAGGATGGGCTGCAAAAGATACCTGACTCCGAAAGACATTGTTGATGGTTTACCAAATCTAAATCTTGCATTTGTGGCTCATATTTTCCAGAAAAGGTATGCTTTGTTGTAAATTATCAAATAAGTCATCTTTGTTTCTTTATAACGAGTCATTTTTGTTGATATTTTTACATAGAGGCATGAATATATCCAATAAAGTTTAAAAACTGTGGTTGTCATGTGTACATGCTCATATGAAAATAATATCTTATCAAACCAGTTTTTTTCATAGCTTTATGTTTCGTTTGCTTTTTCACTCACTAATATAAATTAATTGGGTGTCTCTTAGGAAAAATCCCAACTCTAACATGTTTTTATTCTGATAAAAAGCAATCTTATTTTGAATTATTGACTCAAATTGGGTGTAATTTGTGCATAGATGTGCCTCCAACCCGTCTACAGATACTCTAATTGTCTACAAGAAGTTAACTAGAGATGTTGTCTTGTTGAGAAATCTTTATGTATGGAGTTAATATCTCAACTGTATGAGCATTCGTTAAAGAAATCATAATGCAACTCTTTCCTGTTGCATTTCCCTTTGGTCGAACTCTCTGTGCATTTGTACAAAATGAAAGTTCTTATTTTATTTTATATGTTTTTTAGCAGTGTTACATGGCTTGGGGAGCCTGATTACAGACAACTTGTGCTGCCAGTATATATCCATGCCAAAGGCTGCATGTGGAACTGAAGTCAGAAATAAACTACTTCTGTTTTCTAAATGCCTTGGATTTCTTGTCTTTTATTGCAGAAATGGGTTGTCCAAACAAATGAAACAAGTTTCCTTTGTGGATGGACTCTCTGATGATGCTCAAGTTTCCAGGGATGAAAGGTCATTCCGGCTGTGGATTAACAGCCTTGGAATTTCTACTTACATCAACAATGTGTTTGAAGACCTCAGAAATGGGTAGGCCATACATATTCCATCTCAATCTGTGATGATGAAGCCGATTCGGTCTCTGATACTTCATCGTTGAATTGTAGATGGGTTCTCCTTGAGGTGATTGACAAGATTGCTCCTGGTTCAGTTAATTGGAAGATGGCAAATCGTCCACCAATAAAGCTACCATTCAAGAAAGTTGAAAACTGTAATCAAGTTTTGAAGATCGGCAAAGAACTAAAGTTTTCCTTGGTGAATATTGCTGGAAATGATATTGTGCAAGGGAACAAGAAACTGATATTAGGTAAGTGGTATTTTAACCAGGTACATAGAATATATTTCAGTAACACAATACCGTATTACTTGTTCCTCCACCACCTCGTCGCGAGAGCCCGCTCTCCGATCGTCAACTCGTCGTCACCCGGCGGCGCCGGCGCTGATTTGCGTTGGGTGTTTACGGCTTCTGGTGTCTGGCAGTATGCGGCGCTGCGGGACGCGTCGCCCAGCGGGAGGTTGCGGATGCGGGACCTCCCCGCCGCCATCTCCAGCCTCCGCGGCGCCACTGTCGCAACCAAGGGCGACGCCGAGAAGGAGAACAGCGCACCGGAGCCAGGCCCCGGCCCGGGCCTCACCGACGAGGAATGGGCCTCCGTGCTCAAGGCCGTCGCGCGCGCCGACGAGAGGCCGCACCAGGACGCCAGCTTCGAGCTGTTCCTCCGCGTCTACGCCGAGATGCAGCTGCGCCTCAAGGCTGCAGGCGGCGGCGCCGGTGCGAAGAAGGCGGGCGGCGGCATCGCCCGCTCCTCATCCTCCTCCGCCGTCGCCTTCCTCACGGCGGCAACCACCACGCTTCTGCACACCATCAGCGAGTCCGAGAAGGCGTCCTACGTCGGCCACATCAACGCATACCTTGCTGAGGATCCGTTCCTCAAGAGGGCGCTCCCCATCGATCCGGCCACCGATCACATCTTCCACGTCACCAAGGACGGCGTCCTCCTATGGTGCGTTCCTGATGCAGTATGTACGTCGTTCCGATCCGGTGGTCTTCGCTGCACTCTGATCTGGTTTCCTTGTTTCCGATTGTTGAATCCGGCCAGTAAGCTCATAAACTTGGCCGTACCGGGCACCATTGACGAGCGCGCCATCAACACCAAGAGGGTGCTCAATCTGTGGGAGAAGAACGAGAATCATACACTTTGCCTCAACTCCGCCAAGGCGATCGGCTGCACCGTCGTCAACATAGGCACACAGGACCTTGCCGAAGGGAGGGTAAGATTCTGAATCATCCCTTATTTCTATGTGGATAGTGATCATCGTGTTGCATATTTATGAGTTACATATGAGATTCATCAGAGTAGAGCTGTCATGAATGTTTGGCTTCATTCCTTTTTAGTCGTGTACTTGGGCTCTTTCAGAAGTTGATGTGAGGACATAGTAGTGTGAAGTCCATGTGATGTGCGGGACCATAAAGCTACCTGTCGCCAGTCTTTATGTTTTTTATTAGTTTCACTTCCGTACTTCAGGGTTTGCTGGTAGTTGACACTTGACAACCATGGAAAAATCATCTATATTAAGTTGGAGCGGTAAGTAACATATGGTTGATTGATGGTTCTGGTGCCTTTTTCGTATGCCAGTAATTACAAAGTCAAGATAGTTGAAACTTGCGTCCATGGTACCATCGAAGAATCAATCAATCTGTATTGGTGCCACTTAATATTCGGTCTGAGACTAAAGGTTTAGGGTCTTTAAAACCACCATTAGATTCGCCAGCTAGGAATGGCACTTAATAATAGTTTGACACCAAAGGTTTAAGGTCCTTTAAGACACCATTAGAATCTGCTGCATGTTTCAGTAACAATTAGCCTATACCTTTCTAGGCTCTTAATTTTTGTTGGAAGTTATAATTTGTGATCTTATAGAACCTTTTTTCTCTATTTTCTTGCAGCCTCATCTTGTCCTCGGTTTAATTTCTCAAATAATCAAGGCAAGCACTTTTCTTTTGTTATTGTTTCCTTGATAATTTCTGTCTGTAGTGTTATATTTGTTTCATGTAGAAAACCTGAATTTGCTAAAACTTTGCATGATAATGACCAGATACAACTGTTGGCTGATGTTAACCTGAAAAGCACACCTCAGTTGGTTGAATTGGTTGAGGACAGCAAGGTAGTACATGATTTATCTTCATTCTACTACACTTGAAGACTATTTTTTATCAGTGTAATAACTCATTGCCAAATCTTTGATTGATTATTTCAGGAGATGGAGGAGCTTATGAGCTTGTCTCCTGAAAAGATTCTACTAAGATGGATGAACTTTCAACTGAAGAAAGGAGGTTTCCAGCGAACTGTAACAAACTTTTCATCGGATATAAAAGTATGCACATTTGATGCCTAGTCCAGTCCATTTTTGGAGTTACTATCACAAAATACAATTGGCTCCTATTTCCTAGTAACTGTAGTTAAACTAGAAAACCCCAACATTGCTTGACGTAGTTACGGTACTTCAACTATAAACCCCAAAATGAATTTGTACAATGCTGCAATATTTCCTAGTGTTATTCAACTTGTTCCAAGACATATTTTCCCCTGCATGATGATATCTCCTTTTCCTTGAGTTCCTTTCTGTAGTAAGAATGTTGAGTGATAGATGTGCACAATCCTGTACATTAGTTTTTCTGGTTTCAACCTTAGTTCAGCGTGAAGATCTTCTCTTTACCTTCACTACCTGAAAAATGCAGGACAGTGAAGCGTATGCTTGTCTATTGAATGTCCTGGCACCTGAATGCAGTGCAAAACATTTCTGTACAGATGAAGAGAAGCAAATGAATGCTTCATACATCATTTCCGTGGCTAGGAAGCTTGGTTGCTCCATTTTCTTGTTACCAGAAGATATATTGGAGGTAATAAACTTGAATGAGTAAATTTATTCTGCCATTGTCTTTCATGCAATTATGAACGTTCATCTTGAAGTATTGTTAGTATCCATTTGCATTGGTTGGTGCAATTACTCAAAAATATCCATTCACATTCACAACTGCACCTTAAATTCAGTTATAAATTCAGGCCGGTTAGTGTTATTCCAAATTCAGCTACAACAAAATTTAAGGTGTTGTCACCTCAATTCAGTTACAGAATATCCTTATTTCACTTGTGATATCGGTATTGTTTATGTTTGATTTCTTTCAGGTGAACCAGAAGATGATGCTAACTCTGACAGCAAGCATTATGTACTGGTATTTAAAAAGGCCAAATTCACACTCATTGGACTCTGAAAACGGAAGTTCATGTGAGACAAGCTCCACCACAACTTCAGATGATTCTGCATCAGAATCATCGTTTGATGACAATGCAGCTAGATAGAACTATAGAAGTGCAGGATCATGAAGCGAAATGATCTGACTTGTCTTTTTCAGAACTTGGAATACTCCTCGTCCAAGCGCGTCGTTGGTTGTGTTCTTGATTCTTTGCTGTAATTTTAAGAGCAAATGCATTCAAGACGGAGGGAAGGGAAACAATAGAGAGCTCAGAGTGTTCATTTGTGAGGTTTTGTAGTGTGAAAATTTGATTGGATGAAAGATGTGTACAATCCTGTAAATATTGACACAGGTAGCCTATATTGTAAAATCATAGTGACAGTGGATTTTCTAAAATCCACATAGTTTGATCTGTTCTCGGGCATATTTATTGCTAGGGCTGGAACAAGTATGGGTTGTAACCCATCATAAATCTGTGTCGTGGTTGGGATGTTAAAACTTTCTATATTACTCCCATCGTCCTAGAAAGAATGCAACTCTCACATAAGTCAAACAATTGTAAGTTTGACCAAATTTACGAAAAAAATTACTAACATTTATGTCTCCAAATCAATTTAGTATAAAAATATATTCTGTTTTGAATCTAATTTATTTTGTATTATAAATATTAGTATTATTTTATATAAATGTGGCAGAACCGCCCTAATTAAACTAGCTCAAGTGCGTTAACCATCATATTAATCACTTAATCCGAGATGTGTATAAGAGACAGCAACAGATGTGAGCAGT
>OAMR01001040.1:210234-229593 GCA_900205405.1 Echinochloa crus-galli
GGAGGGCGGTTTCCTCCAAGGACAGAAAGTGGCACGGTGCCGCTGCCGGTTCTAAAGGGTCCAGGTGCGGCAAGGATTGTGGCTGCTTCAGTAGGGATGAGTCCGGGACTCCGTCCGAGCATGTGGAGCAGTACGATCTTGTGGCCTTGGACCAGCAAGTGAGGTTTGACCTGGATGAGCTGCTCAAGGCTTCGGCGTTCGTGCTGGGGAAGAGTGGGATCGGGATTGTGTATAAGGTGGTTCTTGAGGACGGGCTCACCATGGCGGTCAGGCGGCTTGGGGAGGGGGGATTGCAGAGGTTTAAGGAATTTCAGACCGAGGTTGAGGCAATTGGCAAGGTCCGGCATCCCAACATTGTTACCTTGAGAGCCTACTACTGGTCTTTCGATGAGAAGCTGCTGATATATGATTACATTCCTAATGGCAGCCTCTCTGCAGCGATTCATGGTATGTACTCCGTTTGGCGACTCACACTGAGATTTAAGTATTTGACAATGACTTTGTATGTCCTTTTCCATTGATTTTTCTGTTTCAGGAACAGCTAATTATAAATTTTTGTATTGTACTTAAGTGTATCAGGATCCTAGTAATGCCTGATTCCTAAATTTAGTGCAATAACAGCACTAGGATGAAAACTTGGTACTTGCTTGCTGTTATTGTGCCTAATCTTTTAATTGATTTTTTTTTTGTGACTGGTAGTATGTCAAAGTTCAGGAATTCAGTTCATACCAACTCCATTATTTCTCTAGGCTTCGAACTGCTATTTGTTTTTATGTAAGTTTGGTACAATTCGGAATCTGGTATATGTCAAATATTGACTTTCTGATGGCCTGTATAGCTGCTTTCTTCATTCAGAAATTGGAGCTTTTGGTACCGATTGAATAAAGATTACTAGAGTGTATTCTGAACTTTTAGTAGGACATGACTTTTTGCTGAATGCTGACTGCCTGCTCTTGTTTCAAATTGCTATGGCTTTCAGGTAAACCTGGAACAATGAAATTCACGCCATTGCCATGGGAAGCCCGACTGAAGATCATGAAAGGAGTCGCCAAGGGGATGTCTTTCCTGCATGAATTCAGCCCCAAAAAGTATGTCCATGGGGACTTGAGGCCAAACAACGTCCTCCTTGGAACAGACATAGAGCCATACATCTCAGATTTTGGCCTCGGGCGACTTGCAAACATTGCTGGAGCATCACCTATCGAGCAATCAGATCGAGTCGGTCTAGAAAAGGCCCAGAGCCAGCAGTCAGATGCCTCGATGAGCCCTCTTGTGAGCAAAGGGTCATGCTACCAAGCACCAGAAGCGCTGAAGACGCTGAAACCATCGCAGAAATGGGATGTTTACTCCTACGGTGTGGTCCTGCTTGAAATGATCACTGGCAGATCGCCTGCGGTTCTATTGGAGACCATGCAGATGGATCTCGTGCAGTGGGTCCGGTTCTGCATCGAGGACAAGAAACCATCTGCTGATGTGCTTGATCCTTTCCTCGCTCAAGACTCAGAACGGGAGGATGAGATGATTGGAGTAATGAAAGTCGCCCTCGCTTGTGTTCAGGCCAACCCCGAGCGGAGGCCGTCGATGAGGCATGTCGTGGAGACCTTGGAGCGCCTCAATGGGTCAAGCTAGAAATTGCTGTACCGACCAGTGGTGGTGATTCTGGATGGGATGCCGTTGTACAGCTTGAATTGTGGGAAAGCTTAGGAGGGCATGAAGATGCATTAGTGTACTCGGGTATGTAAGATTATCATTTCCTTAGTGGCCACCGATTGTACTGTCTGTTAAGATTTTAGCTAGTAGCTAGCTCAGGTAACTGGTTTGCTGTATTTGAGATGGAAGTTTCTTGTGCTTGATCAGTAGCCACATCGTGGTAATGAGGTAGTTTAATTATCTGTATCGTTGGTCTCTGTAATTAATGAACAACTGCTCGTAGTAGTATGATCTTAAGCATTTTCTTTGGAATGCTGGACCATGCTTGTTATGTGGCTTAAAACTTGGGGGGTGTTTAGTTCATGGAAGAAAAGGTAAAAAATGAAGTGAAAAAGTCACATCGGACACTGTAGCACTTTTCGTTTGTTTGTGGTAACATTATCCTACCATGACCTAGATTTAAAAGATTCGTCTCGTTGTGTACATCAAAACCATGTACTTAGTTTTTTATTTATCCACGTTTAGTGTTCCATACATGAGGAGAGAGATTTGATGTGATTTGATGTGATAGGTGAATTGTGAAGTTTGGAGAGAGAATTTTGAGAAGTCGAAGGAACTAAACAGGGCCTTGAAAGCACGCCAGATCCACGATTAAGGGTGGTATCCCTAGGCTGGGACTCCTAAAAGCAAGGCCTAGGGAACGAATATTATGGCAAAGACCAAAAATGGCAGTGGCTAAAACCTTGTATTTTACAGAAGATGTGCTTCCTTTTGATCTCCAAAAGTTTTGCCATGCGCCTTTCCCATGGAAAGCGATGCGGTACCGGCTCGCATTTCTAGCATGAAAGGAAGCTGTGCGATGTGGCTGTGCAGCTCTACTTTTGCTTGGTAGCTGCTGCTGCTCTTCAGTTACCCTTTCCTACTGCAAAGTGCAGACAGGCCTTGTGCGTTCTCATGGCGGTTACAGTTTCTGCGACCAGTGATGCTATTCTACGGCCAGCATCACCACCAGTGAGCAGTGATCACGCAGAGAACGACTGTAACTAGGACGTTTAGTTCCCAAATTTCACTCTAAATTTTACTATGCAAAAAGAAGATTCCCATCACATCAAAATATCGGCACATGCATAAAGTACTAAATATAGATGAAATCAAAAACTAATTACACAGTTTTGTTGTACTTCGCGAGACCAATATTTTGAGCCTAATTAATCAATGTTTGGATAATTATTTACAAATACAAATGAAATGCTACAACGTCGTATTTATAGCACTTTCCAAACTTTGGCGTTTTAAAGTTTTTTTGATGAACTGCAAACTTTATTACAGACCGAAGTGATTGTCAAGAGGTCCACTGGACCCCAGTTTACAGACCGAAGACCAGAGCACATGGCACTGGTACTATGAAAGCAATAGAGATTCCAGGTTTGAGAAGAAACAACATCCGAAGACATTAATGCCCTTAAATTTTCTTCTTGAGCTATCTTTTGAAGCTGAAAGTTCCTCGAACCACGGCACCTCCACGTTTCAAAGTTTGGAACTAAACAATGACCTAATCAGGGGCGGAGGACCAACATGGCAAGGTATGGCAATTGCCATACCTTGATTTTCCATGTTATCTCAATCATATAGTTTCTTGTGCTAACTTCTGCTATATATACCACTGCCATGGATGCATATTTAACACCTACTCCCTCCGTCCCACAATAACAGTCCGTTTTGAAAAAATCAGACAAATTAGTAGTCATGACAAATGACCATGTTGCCCCTCATTGGAGTTACAAAAGTAGCATTAACTAGCTATTTGATTGGCTCTATGTGTTTCTCTATGCACTTTTACGTTTCTCCATGCACTTTTGTATTAATGTGTGTATCTCTAAAAGCTAAATGAACATTCTTTTTGGACAAAATTTGAATGCTAAATGGCCTGTTATTGCGGGACGGAGGGAGTACCTTGCAGCAATAGCAGAGACAAATACCCTGCCCATTCAAATACCTGGCATTACAAGTAGAAGCTTGATTTGCTTGAAGACCAACTAGCTTTATGCCATACCTTAATTTTTATCCGTCCTCCCTAATGGTGTGCTGACTGCAGAGTGGAACATGGATGGAGCCATGCATCTTGAATGGAAGGCACTGCAGCCTGGTCCTCCTTGTACTTGTACCACACCGCCGTGTGGTTGCGTTGTGCTCCGTTGGTCCCCCAGGACCAGTCTTCATGGCCCTCATCGCACGCATAGTCGCATATCATCAAGGAGTTCACATTGATTCTCACCGAAGAATCGGTTGGTTGTTGCATTGTTGATCCCAGTCATTAGCCTTGTTTAGTTCTAAAAAGCAAACTTTCAAATTCACTATGCAAAAAGAAGATTATCCATCACATCAAAATATTATAACATGTATGGAGTAATAAATATAGATAAAATCAAAAACTAATTGCATAGTTTTGTTGTACTCTGCGAGAGAAACATTTTGAGCCTAATTAAACAATTTTTGGACAATTTTTTATGCATACAAACGAAATGCTACAGTGACGCAATGATTATGACGTGATCCTATACCCTAAATTTGCACCTCCAATTTTGGAACTAAACAAGGCCATTGATGAAACGGACGGATGCTGCTATAGGACTATAGGAGCCTGTTGAGCTTCATGAATCGAAAGATTCACCGCCAAGTTTAACCTGAGTATAGTTGCACTAGCTAGATCTGTACAGGTTTGCAAACGAGGAGGACAATAATGACAACAGATGTGAGCTTTCGCAGAACAAATGATGAGAGTCGAGGGCCGTACTCCGGCTCCAGGCTTCCCGACTTTTTTAGCATTGTGCAGGCTTGCAACTTTTGCCTGTCTGGACCTTTGTTTAAGCTCTGTTTCAACACATGAAGGCATGATTGCAATGGCAACACATGCATACTTGGCCCTTTGAAAGTTGAAACCATAGCCAAGTTGTAGTTGTTTTCTTCGTCTCTCAGCGTCTTAGAGGTTCTTCTAAGATTGTTTAGCTGTAATTCTCCTCTGCTTAATAAAATACGTGCTATGCACGTTCTCAAAAAACCATAGCGAAGTGTCGGTGTCCACTTCATCGGCCTGTTCGTTTGGCTAGTGAATGGTGACTGGTGCTGATTTATGCTGAGAGAAAAATATTTCCGAATGGTGGCTGATAAGCTAAATAAACAGGCTGCATATATCATGCTGCTAAGGACAAAGCCACCATTTTTAGTACAGAGGTTGTTAAACTGTCATCGTGTTGGTTGTCACAGGTACTCCTCCGTCCCCAGAAGAATGCAACTTCTGGAGGAGTCAAACAACTTTAACTTTGATCAAATTTATACAAAAAATACTAATATTTATGATACAAAATAAATATCATTAGATTAATTTTAGAATATATTTTCATACTATTGACGACCAAAACTGGCAGGACTGACTGTAATTCGAGTAGGTTTAGGATTTCAGGTTTTATCCCATATTATAACTACTCAGAAGGGGTACGACTTCCCCGGCCTATATAATAAAGGCTAAGGTCGATTGAGAAAATATATCCAATCGAATCTATCAATTATACTTTTATCTTTTACCTTTCGTTCCCTTCACCTAACTTTTCCAAATACCGGTCTGACCGACCTGCGTGGAGGAGCAGCAAGGAGCCCCTCCGTGCGCCGCACGTTCAAGTGCGATTCGTGTGTTGGCCCGAAATTGACGTCAACACATTTTGGCGACTCCGCTGGGGAACAAGAATCTGGCTGCCATGGCTGATCCGTCAAATCCTAGCATTGATCTATCAAGCTTTAGTTATGGGTTGTTTGAGGAGTACACGCGAGAGTGTTGATTGGCAGACGAAAGATTGTTCCCCTATCTTGTTTCTGCAAGACAGAACAAGGTATTATTCGAGTGAAGGAGTGGATGCCGCCGTCCACCATCGACACATTGAAAGAGATGCAATCCTCAGGTACTCTATCTAATGATCTATCCGATTTTGTGAATTATTATCTAAATAAAAAGGATAGTTCAGATTTAGTTCCTATTGCTCAAAAGTCGGCTGTTGAAAAGCCGACTAATGTTATTATTGATCCTTGCAAAAACTTGCCACATTGTGATGTTGTTGGTCAAGGGACACATCGATCGTCTCTAGCCGAAGTTGTCAAACCAAAATCCCCTAGCATGAGCATAGCAAATGCGCCTAGTACTTCAACGCTCGGGGGGCAACAAAACAAGGGCAAAGGTGATGGTTGCACCAGAACCGGTCTGGCCGGTGCCCAGACCGGTCTAATCGGTGCCCATGCCGGTCTAACCGGTGTTTATTCCGGTCTGACCGCCTCACCTAGGGCTTTGAAAAATAAATCGAAATCAAAGATGGTTAAGCCAAAGAAACCTGAGGTTGGTGTTTGGAAAACCATTGAATCTAAAGACCGTCATAAGCATCAAAGAGAAAAGCCGAAGTATAACAAGAAACTTTCGGCTAAGTGTCAAAGATAAAAGATTGCCAATGATGCTAGTCGGTCTAAAAATTCCAAACAATCAAAATCTTCTCCTAGAGAGAAGTTCCATAATCGAAATCTGCAATGGAATAATTCTCACAAATCAATGTCGTTTCCACCATATGGATCACCTACACCGATGCCATGGGAGTTTTGTTTTAATATGCCTTATTTTTATTCTCCTTGGTATTATAATTCATATATGCCGTCTCTTCCTAGACATTTGTGTTCAGATTATATTACTTATAGGGAGGCGGTAATTAATAAGCCATCACCTATGCATAATGACCGTTTTGATCAAAAGAATTGGTCCACACAGAAAAATAAGCGCAAGGTGATCAAGCAAGTTTATCGTGTCAAAAAAGATGGACGATTAAATAAAAATTCAGATTTGACACAAGATAAAGAAAAGCCGACCGTTGAAGAAACATCGGATAGTTCTGTTGCTCAGATTGTCCCCAATACAGACCATACTTCAAATAATATAGCTGAACAACGCTCGAGTTCGGCTGGAGGGCAAGATAAAAGCAACCATATCAGGGCCGGTCTGACCGGTTCGTCAGATCGGTCTGACCGGTCTGAACCTGGGAAGTCTGGTGGTGCAAAGAATAGGATTAAGCCAACCTTTGAGGAGCTTTTGGATAAATACAAGAAAATATCTGCGCAAAAACAAAGGAATCAATTGGAAGGCAAACGAAGCAGGAGTTCTTCACCACCAAGATCAAGAAAGCATCAACGATCATCTTATTGGTTTTCGTCATTCATCCCGTCGATGCATGTAACATGGACTTCATATTCAAGTGTGTTTAAGTCATGGTTTGGTCATAATCCTTGGCTGCCCTATTATAATTATCAATATGATGCACTAAGGAACTACGGTTGGCCTCCATGGACATATCAAGATTTCAATTATTAGATATATTGATGACCTGGCTATTGAAGATTATTTTTTGGCACGCAAGCTTTGCCAAAAAACAGGGGGGCATATGTTGACGACCAAAATTGGCAGGGCTGACTGTAATTCAAGTAGGTTTAGGATTTCAGGTTTTATCCCATATTGTAACTACTCAGAAGGGGTACGACTTCCCCGGCCTATATAATAAAGGCTAAGGCCGATTGAAAAAAATCCAATCGAATCTATCAATTACACTTTTATCTTTTTACCTTTCGTTTCCTTTACCCAACTTTTCCAACCCCATGTGCTGTCCTTCTTCTGTCTCCATGGCATGAGGAGGCGCCCTAGCTGGCCTGCCGAGCCTAGGGCAAACCAAGGTGCGCCTGCCCCGACGGGGTCCCTCCCGGGCGGGCATTCGTTGGTCTCTCGCCGGGCACCGCCGACGAGACCAGTCTGACCGGCTATCAATATCGGTTTGACCGACCTGTGTGGAGGAGCAGCAAGGAGCCCCTCTGTGCGCCGCACGTTCAAGTGCGAGGTAGGTGTAGTGGGAGACAGCTTCTTGCCAGTGAACTGGGTGCCATTGTCGGTGATTATCGAGTAGAAGAGGGGCCGACACTCCGGCTCCTCTCTCGGACGCTCACCTCTCCTCTCTCCCTATTCTACTGATACAAGTGGTGGAACTTGGCAACGCTCACTTCTCTCTTGTGTTGTGTGTTGATGCAGGTGCTGGGGCCTTCAATTTATAGGGGAGCAAGGACGGTGGAGCCAGGGTAGCGGCCAAGGCAGCTCAAGGCGGTGCCGTGCCGTTCGGCCGAAGGGGCCAGTTCGGCCGAACCTGCGTGGAGGAGTAGCAAGGAGCCCCTCCGTGCGCCGCACGTTCAAGTGTGATTCGTGTGTTGGCCCGAAATTGACGTCAACACATACTAAATCTTTGTAAAGACATAAATGTTAGTATTATTTTGTATAAATTTGATCAAAGTTTAAATTATTTGGAACTCCTCATGAAGCGACAATTGTATTCTTTTTGGGACGGAGGGAGTACTTTCTACTGGTACTGGCATCCATGTGCCACAGAAAAGGGCCACTCTGACCCGTAAAAATTCACTAATCCCAAAAAAGTCCAATTTTAACGGTAACTAACTATTTTGTTTCTTAATAATTATACACATGGACCAACAACCTCCATATGTAAATTGATGGGATTAACAACCTCTATGGATATCTTACATTTCCTTTTTTTGTAAGACTCTGGGCTATCAATATAATATCTTTATTTTATCCTTCGAGTCATTTATTATTCAGCATCTGAGGTATAATACTCTACGTCCTGTGTTCTCTGGTGTTTGTATTGCTTGTGTGTGACAGAGCTTCAGGAAGCTATGCGCGAACTTTGTGGTTACAATATGAGTGGTAATTCTCGTGTCCCTCTGGGTGGGGGGGGGGGCAACCTAGATTGTCTTATATAAGCTTGATGACCTAGGGTCTACGAGTTGGTTAAGATCTAAACCTATCAGACTACATCAAGAAAACGAATCCAATAAGATTACAATAGATACTCCTAAGTACCCCAGTACAATCTGCATGTCACCATGAAGCTTGTCCAGCAAGTCGGCGGTTCATTGTGGGCCACCTCAGGGTTGGCCCATAACCCTGTCGGAAGTGGTACCAAGCCAATTGTCACCCTTGTTAGTGGTGGGCCCAGGGGAAACCATATCCCACAAGCCCCCGAGCAACACGCAAGCATGTGGTGAAATGTTGATGAAGGACCAAGTGAAGGCATCTAGGCCCCTAATTAAGTTTTGGTAATTAATGACAACACTTGTGGACTAACAATTTCATTTGAGAATATAAGAATAGGTTAGTCCCAAGAGTTGCAATGAGCTTCAAATGTTGATGTGTGGAAAGCATGTGTGCTATGGACCATGAGAAGCTCAAGGCAAAGGTATATGGTAGGGCTTTTAAATTTGACCGGTCATGAGGTGATTAGAGGATGAAATATGACCAGGTTGATAGGCTAGATAGCCATACTATCAAGAGGGATCAACTTCGTTGGTTCAACGAAATATTATTGCCACAATGGTCTTTGAATTGCATGTAGTGCATTTAGAATTTGTGGTGACTAACTTGGGTATGGGCACATTGCAAATCTGCTGTAAAACCGGCCAAGTCATGGCTGGCGGGCTATCCGCGGTGACCTGGCGGACTGTCCGAGAAATTCGAGTTAAAGAGAAAAAGAATTCCTATGAAAAATCTGATCGGACTGGTCCGAACGGACCGCGGACGGTCCGCGGTGTGTTGACTTGTGGGCCCGCATGCGCTGACTTGGTGTGCGGAGCAAAGTTTGGCGTACTGTCCGTGCCTGGTGGGCGGGCGGTCTGAATTAAATCACACAGAGACGTTTCCCGGGGTTCAAGAGGGGAAGACCATCCGGCCTTGCCTGGCGGATGGTCCGCGGTGCTCGCGGACGGTCCGCGTCTCTCTGGCGGACGGTCCGCCGGACCTCAACGGTCACTTCTAACACATGTTTGACTGCGCGTTATAGCCGTTGTAATTTGAACGCGGATGGTCCGCGACTGTAGGGCAGACGGTCCGCGGTGCATGTTTTTTAACGGGTTTGCACATAACGACTAGTTTTGAGGAGAGGGCTATAAATACTCACACCCCGTGGGCATGTGAGGTCTCTTGGCACTTTGAAAATCTTGATACTCATTCTAGAGCCCTTGTTCTCCTCTCTCTCACTCACTTGCTTTGAGGTTGCATTTCTTGGTGAGATTGAGAGCTTCTAGTGCATTGCATCAAGGATTTGATCATTGTGGCACTAGGATTTCATTGAGCCTGTGGTTGATTTGTTACTCTTGGAGGTTACTGCCTCCTAGCCGGCTTGGAGCTCGTGATTGAAATGAATCTATTGAGGGATGCTAGGCAGCCCGTGAGTTTTTGTACGTCCTTGATGCTTCTTGGTGCCTCGCCGGAGTGGTGAAGAGCAACTCTAGTGAAATCGAGATTTGGAGCGGTTCATTGGTTCTAACCGGCTTAAAGATCAAGAGAGTCTTGATAGAGAAGTGGTTGATCGTTGAATCCATCTCAACGTGGACTAGGGGTGACCGGCAAGTCATCGTCACCACAGGATAAATTTGTGTCTCTTACTTGTGGTTTGATCCTTGTCTTTACTTTGAGCAATTTACATTGTGCAAGTTATTTACCTAGAACTTGAATTGTTGCTTATCATCCTAGGTTGCAAACCCCTCAACATAGGATTAGAATAGCTAGAGATTTAATTCACCTTGTGGTTCTAATTAAATTTCTCTAGTGCTGTGATTGAAATTTGAAACCTCCTATTCACCCTCCCCCTCTAGTTGGTAATCCTAGATCCTACACCAAGGCCAAAACAATCGGCTGCAAAAACTTCACCATCTGATCGCCACAAGAGTGGGCGGTGGTCAAAAAATATTGCTACAATGATCCTAATCAAACTAAATAACAAGAGGCTGAGTGATAATCTAATCGGCCAAGTACCATGAGGTATCGCTATACTCAGGCAGGGATAAACCCATCCTAATGGGGGCATATGAAGAGCCATTCAAGGCACACTCCATATGAACTAGCACGCGAGCCTTACTCAGGAAGGGATAAACCCATCCTGATGGGGGCATATGAAGAGCCATTCAAGGCACACTTCATATGAAGTAGCACGTGAGATTTGGGTTGATTTAGATAATCGGGCCAAGGGTAAAAAAGAAAAAAGTATTTTTCTTCTGTACCTTTGAGGCCTTCGGCCTAATCTTTTAATCAAAGTTTTTTTAATACTGTGGGGATCTCCCCCACAGTTTTCCTTCTAAAAAAAAAGACAATGCGAAACAGTGTACCCGTGGCATCTGCATGCACCTCACACCAAAAGCTAATAAAGGCAGTCCGACACTTGGAAGAAAAAGATCAGCACCATGCAAAAATAGGCACCACAGAGTAGTGACTCATTGCAGACGAACATGCACTAAGCCTACTATAAGTAGGGGTAACCCGGAGGCACAGCAAACACACTTGAGAAGCTCACGATTCGAAGTAGTACACTCTTTTTACTCTGGTCATGGCCCCATCCTCCTGAAAAGAACCGCAAGCTCTTGTGTTCTTTTTTTTTTGAAGGACAAGCTCCTGTGTTCTTGGTGCTAGAAGAATACTTGCGGGTAGTGAAGGAGATGATGAGAAGTTGCAAGTCCTCGGCCCAACTACAGTCGATGCAAGCGAAAGTCGAGCTGTCAAGATCAAATCATGGTCGGCGTTGAGCGAAAGTTGAAGACTGCTCATCACAATTGCTTTACCCGCATAATCATCATCTACTGATATGATGCCAGAAGAAAATTTGCAATGAGCTCATGTGGACCAAGCTTGCTAATCTTGTAGCTCGTAGCACACTGATGATACTAAAAGGCCACCATAATGGTGGTCTATATCTTTGTTCTTGTAAATGGCCTATGGCCAACTCTATTCCCCAACTGAATATATAGAATGTATCTATATTTTGATTAAATATAATATGCCCGAAGTTGGAGTATAAGGACTCAAAGGGTCACAGGGACACATCAAACAAAAACGGAGCACCCAGTAGCCGAGCGTGAGGACTAGCAGGGTCATAGGGACACGAGTGAAAATTGAGCAAATAGCTCCTGAGCGTGAGTGTGTTGGCGGTCGTGTCCTTTGTCTTTTGCATTTTCTTTCTCACGAGATGGAGTTGCCTCCTTATTATAAGGTGTCTTTTCTTTCTCTACTCTTTACTATCTAGACTTCAAAGACTCCTGAAATTCCTTGCCCACACGCAAATTCATGTTAACCTCCTCCACTTTCCCTTCTGTCAGTGGATCTTTAGCAAGTAGTTGCTCACACTACTGACTTGTAAATATTTGTTCACTGTCAAAGCTTCTTGCATCCTCACTGATATACACCATATGACAAGAAACTTTATTTATCAGGCTATCTAATTCCTTGACATGCTGATGCTGCTCATGTTCTTCTGGGAAAAATTGGATCTAATTCCTTGTGCTGGCATACAAGCGCTTGCTTGGGTCAGGCCTGATTTTAACTGTTGGCGCGGGCTGTTGCGGCACACTAGGTGCAGTGTACTGATAATGATCTCTTCTTTGATGGCGCTTGCGCTACACCTTATGCCAATGGTCACCATTTTTGGGGGTCATTGGTGTGAGTTGGAGCGCTTCCAACTAGTGCTGGACTTGTGAGATTGGTAGCGAAGGACCTGACTCATCACCTTGATGCTCCTGGTATATACCAAATGTAATAGCTGACACCATATTTACTTCGTGATGATCCGAAATGACCGCTTGAGGGTCCAGATTTATTTTTTTCATCGATGGATCTCTATAGCCACTCTTTGAAGGCGACACAATCCTCTATCACATGACCCATGTACCGGTGATATGGGCAATACAAAGGATTATCTGTCATCCTAGCATGGTTAGGCTATCGGGGGTTAGGTAGATTTAATGCGCCTCGTGCTAGCAGCTAATCAAATAAACTCTTCACTAATTCTCTACGGAAAACATATTTTTTTAGCAATTCTTAGATGCTAATGCATGGCCGGCCTTTTCCATGTTTCATTTCTAGCTCCAAGAACTGGAGCATTATTACGAGGCGTAGTAGCAGATAACCGAGTTGTGTTACTTTCAGCTTGCGCGCATTGGGCTTGCCTCCATTATTAAAGGCTTTGGCTATTGTACTAGCTTCTTACTATAATCTGATGCACCTGCATTCTTATAGAGCTCCATGATATGGGGAGCCTTTTCAAACTCAATTTTTGTAGCAACCACTGCATTCCCAAGCGCACTAAATGTTTTTGGTTCACGTCGGGATACTTCCAACTACCAGTGCTGTAGCATTCCTTGAACACACATTTCTCTGGTTAGACGAATATAGCTATCACGAAAACGGAGAATATAATCGTCAATCTTCTTATCTCTCCCTATTTTATCTGAGACAACTCTAGAAGGGATGTATCTTTGCTCATGCAAATGAAGTGAGCCTTAAATAAATCTCTCATCATTTGCCAATTGCGCATTAACCCAGCCGAGAGACAGTTGTACCAGTGAAAGGCGGACCTTGTCAAGGATGCAGAAAATTGGCGAAATAAAAGTGACGAGATCCTTGCTGTATCTCCACAGGCTGCGTCAAAGTACACAAGGTGTTCCCTAGCATCTTCATTGTCATCAAATTGCCTGAACTTAATTAGGCGGTTGCCATCCAGCAGGGAAAGCAACCCTATCATGCCATGATTCATAATGTGTCTCAAGTTCACTTTCAAGACATCAAGGTGCTTGCTCTTCTGCAATTTGTTTCATTTTCCTATTGATTAGTTCCTCGGCGATATCATGGTAATCCTTCAATGTACCTAGAGCTAGGCCACCAGAGGTAGAGTGTGCAAGCATAGGTGGTGCAGCTAAGTTTGTTTCTTCCGGGGGCAGAGCAGGCTCAATGATGGGAGGTGCAAGTGGCGGATTATAGGAGTGAGCGGCTGCTTCTAATTCTTCAATTTCTGGATCGATAGTGAACTATTGAGGAGGGGGTGGTGGCATGGCTTGATTTGCAACAAGGATCTTGCTAAAGAGTTGGTCTAGACTTGCATGAATATGATCCATTCTTGTAGCATATTCTTGACCAGGTGCAACACTTTCAAACCTAGTTTTATTAGTTCTTCAACATTTGCTTTTAAGTTTTGTCTTTCAAGTAATTTAAATCTTGCATTGACGGCGTATCATTTCTTTCAAGATTTATCTTATTCACCAAGTTATCATATACGCTAGATTTTTAGGTCTGCATCGCTTTTACCTCAATCTAAATTATACACAAGTTATCGATATTAATTAATTCTTGCGAGGTTACTTATTTTAACTTTGTTAGTCCTAATTTTATCATTATTTATCTTAAATCTTGGATCAAAACTCCCTCTTAAAAAATAAAACATTGGTCTATCACTGGTTTCGAAATCAGAGCTGATATCTACCGTGCAACCGTTCGGAAAATATAGCCAATCTGTCTTTTGAATTTAAGAGAAATTTATTCATTATCATTTACATGTCAAATTGATTCGCGTGGCAATTCTTATGCACCGTACCGATAGCAAAGTGTCAGTACCTAACACCAGTACTACGTATATGTTTGATCATGTATGTAAACAACTCTGCCATGCATTATATCTTGAACCGGCCAAATGGTTAAGATCTTTTATTGTTCCATTCATTGGCGTGGCAATTCGTATGCACGAGGGCAAAGTATAATTATATATGTAGATATTCAAATATGGGAGACGCTATATTTCGCACGTGCCAGATTTTATTTTATTTGCTTGGTTTTAGTCGACGAATTTAGATATGGAATTGGACAATCAATCAATCGTCTTCTTTCCTCCGTCCAATTGTGTTTCCATCCCCGTCCATACCCATCGTACCATTACTGCCTGGGCCACGTACACCATCGTCTTAATCCTACCGCCTACCGGACAATCAATCGTCTTCTTTACTCTGTCCAATTGCGTTCCCATCACCGTTCATACCCACCACTAATGCCCATTTTCGTGCCTGTCCACCATGCACCCTTAATCCTACCGTTCGACTGTAATACGTCTGTACCTAACACTAATAATACTATATGTTTGATCATGTAAACTCTGCTATTATATCTAGAACTAGAACGACCAAATGGTTAAGATTTTGTATGTGTTCCATTCATTCGCGTGGCAATTCTTATGCACCGAGCGAGGGCAAAAGTTATGCAGATATTCAAATATGGATCGGAAGATGCTATTTTGCATGTGCCGGATTTTATTTTATTTGCCTGATCGATTTCAGTCGACGAATTTAGATATGGATCGGACAATCAATCAATCGTCTTCTTCTGTCCGCGACCGCGCAAGCTCGCTTGTCTATGCTTGGCCCTGCATCCTTCCAGAGCCCGCGGCAGGCAGCTTCCTAGCCACTGTGTTCACCTCCCGTCGTGCAAATCCGGAATCCGCCGTTGCCCCTCGTCCTAGACGGCTAGACCTTCGTTCCCATCACCATTCATACACCCAGTGGCGGACACAGGCCTAGGGCCACCTGGGCCATGGCCCTAGGCGTGGGCCAAAATTTTCCACTAATTTTACTGTAGCAACAAAGAGGCCCAACAGCTATTTATGAATTGGGCCGTGGACTGGCCCTAGGCCTTGGGCCAAAATCCATCCGCCCCTGCTTCTTACTATAATCTGTTGCACCTGCATTCTTATAGAGCTCCATGATATGGGAAGCCTTTTCAAACTCAACTTTTGTAGCAACCACTGCATTCCCAAGCGCACTAAATGTTTTTGGTTCACGTCGGGATACTTCCAAACTACCAGTGTTGTAGCATTCCATGAACACACATTTCAACAGCATCCTTCGGGTGCATTTCTCTGGTTAGACAAATATAGCTATCACGAAAACGGAGAATATAATCGTCAATCTTCTTATCTCTCTCTATTTTATCTGAGACAACTCTAGAAGGGATGTATCTTTTCTCATGCAAATGAAGTGAGCCTTAAATAAATCTCTCATCATTTGCCAATTGCGCACTAACCCAGCCGGGAGACAGTTGTACCAAGGAAAGGCAGACCTTGTCAAGGATGCAGAAAATTGGCGAAATAAAAGTGATGTGATCCTTGCTGTATCTCCACAGGCTGCGTCAAAGTACACAAGGTGTTCCCTAGCATCTTCATTGTCATCAAACTGCTTGAACTTAGGCAGGTGCCATCCAGCAGGGAAAGCAACCCTATCATGCCATGATTCATAATGTTTCTCAAGTTCACTTTCAAGACATCAAGGTGCTTGCTCTTCTGCAATTTGTTTCATTTTCCTATTGATTAGTTCCTCGGCGATATCATGGTAATCCTTCAATGTACCTAGAGCTAGGCCACCAGAGGTAGAGTGTGCAAGCATAGGTGGTGCAGCTAAGTTTGTTTCTTCCGGGGGCAGAGCAGGCTCAATGATGGGAGGTGCAAGTGGCGGATTATAGGAGTGAGCGGCTGCTTCTAATTCTTCAATTTGTGGATCGATGGTGAACTGTTGAGGAGGGGGTGGTGGCATGGCTTGATTTGCAACGAGGGTCTTGCTAAAGAGTTGGTCTAGCCTTGGCATGAATATGATCCATTCTTGTAGCATATTCATGACTAGGTGCAACACTTTCAAACCTAGTTGTAGTAAGTTCTTCAACATTTGCTTTTAAGTTTTGTCTTTCAAGTAATTTAAATCTTGCATTGACGGCGTATCATTTCTTTCAAGATTTATCTTATTCACCAAGTTATCATATACGCTAGATTTTTAGGTCTGCATCGCTTTTACCTCAATCTAAATTATACACAAGTTATTGATATTAATTAATTCTTGTGAGGTTATTTATTTTAACTTTGTTAGTCCTAATTTTATCATTATTTATCTTAAATCTTGGATCAAAACTCCCTCTTAAAAAATAAAACATTGGTCTATCACTGGTTTCGAAATCAGAGCTGATATCTACCGTGCAACCGTTCGGAAAATATAGCCAATCTGTCTTTTGAATTTAAGAGAAATTTATTCATTATCATTTACATGTCAAATTGACTGGCACACCACGAACCCCAAGCTTTACATGACCTGCACTAGAGCGAAGAAAATCTCTCAGCCTTCGGTGTGTTGTTTACGAGAAGATTCTCCACTCGATTTTTGTGTAAACAACTTGATCCTCCTGAGGTCCAGTCTTTGACTTTCAAAATGGGATCTTGAAAAGAGTGGGTGTGGAATGATTCTAAGTCAAGTTTTTCAACCTTTCGACCATCCAAGACAAGGAGATTGATATACGCCCCATAAGTAAGAAGGTGAGTTCCACGAGTTTTGGTGAATATTGACTACATGCAAGACACTGACATTGTAGCAACTCCTGATCCACCAATCCTAATTATTTGCCTTTGCTTGAGCATGAGCAAAGGACTAAGCTTGGGGGAGCTTGTTGGTGGTCGTTACGGCACCATTCGACCACCAATTCTTGGAATAAACGAACACATATGGTTCAATTCATGTACTTTATTTTATTTCTAACACAGTTCCATGAGTTTTGGTGAATATGTGATGCACATGTACATAATTGAGAAAACATGGACTAGGAGGAGGGGGGGATGGCCCTTTAAAATCCATTCCTACGTGTCATAGTCGCATGTAGGGAAACACACCTAGGGATGGTTCGGAGCATTGATTCCACATCGGCATTATCCGAGGCAAAGAAACATAAACCAACTGAACCCAACCAGGTGGAGGCAATCCTAGACATCCCTCTGGATCAATGACGATGGATAGAAGAGCAGCCGAAGCACGAGCCCACTTTGGCCGAATCCCTAGTTCAATTGAAGCTATCCACACATTCAGGACAACGAACCGACCTACAAATATTCTCCAGAAGCAATCCAGAGCATTGGACGAAGAGATGGTAAAGTTCCACGGCTTTGGACGAACTGATCAGCTCGGTCGAAGCATGGATTTCGGCCGAAGTACCCCCAAGTGCCTTGGCCATTGCTCCACCTCCCCTCCAAGTCCTACCTATAAATGGAGGTGTTCTCCCACCTTCAATACACACCAAGCCACTCTAGTTCAATCTCTTTTATAGAGTTAGAATAGTTCAGTTGAGAGTTAGATTCGAGTCGAGCTTTGCCCCGAGGTTATAGAGTCGTCTTCAGAAGTTCTGTTATAAGCTCTTGTATCTTTTACTCTTTCTTTTGTAAGACTTTGAGTTATCAATATACGGAGTATTATCTTTATCTTAACCTTCGAGTCATTTATATTAAGCATCTACTTTATTGTAGATATTTCGTGTTTAGAGTATAGTAGTTGTGGTTCTAGTTCTACTAGTTCATGTTTAAGTCTTTGTCTCTGCCGGTCTCTTTAATCCTCGTCAATTGCTTGGGTGAATTGTTACCCCGGCACTGATAAGGGTTGCTTGCTCTTTCTAGAGGGGTAAGTAGAACCTGACTAATGTAGGCGTGGTGCCTATACTTGAAGGTGAGATTAGAGTGCACCCAATTCAACGGAAGGTTGTGTTAGTCGTAGGTGGTGACAGTCCTACCGACTTATGTATTCCACCACGTTAGTCTCGGCCTTGTAGGGATACCTAGGGGAGTTTAAGACACCCTTCTCATCCCTTTCAGTGTATGTCGGCCCCTTGTCCCAACTTTGAGACAATAGAGTTGGATTTGAACTATAGACGTTGTTCTATAGCTGTTGTATGTCTTTCCTCGAGTGACCCGAATAGATAAAATACCTATGAATCTTATCTTTTCTCGTTGTCCTCCCAACTAGCTAGTCCTATCCCTTACCTTATTTTTCTGAGTTATTCATGAGCAATGTGTCATAGTCTTTGTCACACCCCAAAATTTTTGGATTTTGGGATGTGATTTTAAAGAATAATTAAATAAAGAATTTCTCATAAATTTAAAAATTTTCTCAACTTTATATAATTTTTAGGGAATTTAGTATAGAAAATTTTGTTTTCTAAATTAATTCAAACAAGAGAGGGGATAAAAATGTGTGCTGCTTGCATTTAGTGTCTTTGTGTGTGCAAAGTTTTCAATAACGCATATAGGAGCCTATTGGGAATTTTCCAGAGTTTTCACGAATTCAGGCCTATTTCCCCTAGAGCAAATTCCAATTTTTGGAACAAGCTAAAGTCCTTTTCGTGAGCTCCAAATATATTATTTGGGTTCCTCATGTCCAAATCTATCTCTAGGATTTTTCCTGGGATTTTTGGAATTTTTGGAGTATTTTTCATGGTTTAAATATCGAAATCAGAGCTGATATCTACCGTGCAACCGTTCGGAAAATATAGCCAATCTGTCTTTTGAATTTAAGAGAAATTTATTCATTATCATTTACATGTCAAATTGACTGGCACACCACGAACCCCAAGCTTTACATGACCTGCACTAGAGCGAAGAAAATCTCTCAGCCTTCGGTGTGTTGTTTACGAGAAGATTCTCCACTCGATTTTTGTGTAAACAACTTGATCCTCCTGAGGTCCAGTCTTTGACTTTCAAAATGGGATCTTGAAAAGAGTGGGTGTGGAATGATTCTAAGTCAAGTTTTTCAACCTTTCGACCATCCAAGACAAGGAGATTGATATACGCCCCATAAGTAAGAAGGTGAGTTCCACGAGTTTTGGTGAATATTGACTACATGCAAGACACTGACATTGTAGCAACTCCTGATCCACCAATCCTAATTATTTGCCTTTGCTTGAGCATGAGCAAAGGACTAAGCTTGGGGGAGCTTGTTGGTGGTCGTTACGGCACCATT
>OAMR01001142.1:0-13778 GCA_900205405.1 Echinochloa crus-galli
GGTAAGAAACTGGTGTACCTTACTTGTGAATTCAAGAACATAGATGATATTGTAATAATAGAAAAATGCACAGGCGCTAGTCGAACTAGTCGAAAAGCCTGGAGATGCTAAATTATCATCCCGGATTCGCGAGTTAGAAGCCGACTGGGTGAAGGCTCGTGAAGAACTCGAGAAAGCCCAAGCGGAGCACAAGGAAGAAATTCAAGCACTCATGGTGCCTAGACCCAAGGTCAAAAACCTGTAAAAGCAGATGCTTGTATGAAAAGATCATTGCTTAAACAGGTATAATGAATGGTTGCTGATGCAGAGCCGTAATGCTACAAAAAGTAGTATGTACTTATAATTTGCATGAATATATAGATGCATTGTGTAAAAGGTGAATCTGTTGATTTCCTGTTAGGCGCAATACTGAAATCGGATGCAGTTGGCACGAGACTCAGAGCCAGATTTCAGTAATAAACAAAAGATTGTAGAACTAACAACAACTACCAAATATAGGCAGGTGTAGTTTAATCAAGACTACTGAGGCTTGGTGCCGCTTTTGTGATAAAAGCAGTCGGAAAGATGCCAATTTCGCCAAGGAACATAAAGTTTGTACCGACATGGAGAAAGAGCTGGCCGCTGCCTTGAAGATTTCTCAGATTAAACAAGAGGAAGTGAATAACCTACTTGATGAAAGAAAGAAAATTGAAGAGGCTGTGGAACCAATCATGGACTTGCTGATTCCAGAGGATATAGGGTCAGGCAACTTATATCTGCCAGAGCGATTGCGCCAAGTGCCAGAACTAGTCGGAGACTTCTGTAAGGCCAACCTGAGAGACTGCATAAGTAAAGTATTGGCTTTGTTCAAGGCACACAACCCGGCTGCAAAGATTGAATTGAAATATCTGCCAGTTGGTACAAGTGAAGAGCAATATACAACACTAGTAGAGGAAACAGAGCCATTAGCTGAAGAATTTGTAAACTCTGTAATCCAGAAGTGAAAAACAAGCTGTTGCTGTGAGATTGCTATGTAATATATAACAATATAATTGTGCTACTTTGGAATGGAAGTAACAATGCTTATAAATTTGAATGTTCATTGTATGAGATGTACTTGTAGTACTTTTAAAGCCTGAAGTCATTTGTTTTTGACTTGTAGATGATCTTGGAACAGGCTAATGAAATCATGCAAAAGTACAAAGGTGCCTAGACCCAAGGTCTTAAGTCTGTTAAAGATTATTGCTTAAACAGATATATTGATTGGTTGCTGATGCAGAGCCGTAAAAAAGTAGTATGTACTTATATACTGCATGAATATATGGATGTAACCATGGGATCTGGAGGACAATGCTTGTTGAGGTCCTGAAGAATTTGATGAGATTGTCAGCCCTTGGATTGACTAACGGTTGCGCTTCAATCCACTTGGTGAACTTGTCGATGGCAACAATGAGCCACTCGAACCCACCAGGGGCTTTAGCTAGAGGACTAACCAAGTCCAGGCCCCAATAGGCAAAAGGCCAGGATAATGGAATCATGCGGAGTTCATGTGCTGGGACATGGGCTTGACGAGCAAAAAACTGACAGCCCTGACATCTCTTGACGATATCTTCAGCATCTTTCTTCACCGTTGGCCAGAAAAACCCAGCTCTGTAGGCCTTCCCGACTAGTGTGCACGAAGCAGCATGGTTGCCGCAAGTACCACTGTGAATTTCCGCAAGCAAGGCTTTACCTTGATCAGCTGGTATACACTTTATCAACACGTTGACAGATGCGCCCCGCTGATAGAGTGTATTGTTGACTACTACATAGTTTTTCGCCCTGCGCCTGATGCGAACTTGCTCGCTTTCTAGTTTTGTCAGTTTGTGATCTCGCAAGTACTCGATGAATGGAGTCATCCAGTCAGTATCGATAATCATGACCTGGAGGTCAGGCCTTGGTGGTTCTGAAACAGAATCTGCTTGGACTGGTTCTTTGATAGATGGATGATGTAACTCGTGAACAAAAATCTCTGCTGGAACATCTGATCTTTGCGATCCCATCTTGGACAAGGCGTCAGCAGCAACGTTGTAATCACGAACAACACTGCCAAGCTTGATGTGAAATATTTGCCGGTTGGGTTGACAGATGAGCAGTATGAAGCATTGGTGGCAGAGACAGAGCCTCTAGCTGAAGATGTAGTTAATTCGATTTATGTGAAACAAAAGTACTGATTTGAATGAAAAAGTAGTCGCCTGATAAATGTCGACTTGTGTGCTAATTTAAACTAGCTCGTGATCATTAAATGAACCTGATGGTTTGGATTTGTAGAACATACTTGAGTTGTTCACCTTTGGGGAAATTTAAAGAACTCCTGCGCCGCCTCCTTCCAGTTTCAATGACCCATCGAAGTACATAACCCAATGCTCAGGGCGAGTAGGAAAGGAAGTAACAATGCTTATGAATTTGAATGTTCATTGTATGAGATGTACTTATAGTACTTTTAAAGCCTGAAGTCATTTGTGTTTGACTTGTAGATGATCTTGGAACAGGCTAATGAAATCATGCAAAAGTACAATGGTGCCTAGACCCAAGGTCAATTTGTGATGTGAAAGTGAGGTCATATGCCGCTATTTCTGCCTTCCACTTGTTGATTCGCCCGGTTGCATCGGGATTGCGAAAAATCTCGCCCAAAGGAAATTTAGTCACAACAGTAATAGGAAAAGCTTGAAAATAATGCCTTAACTTTCTGGAGGTGATGAAAATTGCGTAGAGCAACTTCTGGACTTGAGGGTAGCGGATCTTGGATTCTGAAAGTACTTCGCTGATGTAATAAACCGGCCTTTGTACTGGAAAGACATGGCCTTCTTCCTTTCGTTCGACCACAATGACTGTGCTGACTACGTGTGTAGTAGCCGCAATATATAAGAATAAGTGATCATTTTTTAGAGGAGCGACAAGTACCCTTGTCTTGTTTCTTGAGTAGCTTGAAGAAAGGGATACCCTTCTCTCCGTGCCTTGAAATAAATCTATTAAGCGCTGCAATGCACCCGGTAAGCTTCTGTACTTCCTTGATGCTTGAAGGAGCTTCCATGTTGAGGATGGTTGTGATCTTGGAAGGATTTGCTTCGATGCCACGGTGGCTTACAATGAATCCGAGTAGTTTGCCAGCGGGAACACCAAAAACGCATTTAGTTGGATTGAGCTTCCATCGATACGTCATTTTTCTGGAATCAAAAAAGTACATGGTATGGTTCTGTAATCCACTGCTATGGATAGAACTTTCGTAGATGCTCAATGTTCCAGACATTTGGCAAATCTTCGCCTTCTTGAGTTTGTAGGCGATATGTTCCAGCCCCAATAACTTGTTTGACGAGGAATGGACCTTCCCAACGAGACATGAGCTTATGCAAGCCATCTGTCTTCTGAGAAGTCTTGATTTGATCATCTTTGTTCAGTGCTATCTGGTGATAGCCTGAATAACAGTCGAGGAAACAAAGTAGCGCGCATCCAGCTGTAGAGTCCACGACTTGATCAATGCGTGGTAAACCCATGGGATCTAGAGGACAATGCTTGTTGAGGTCCGTGTAGTCGACACACATGCGCCACTCATTGTTGTTCTTTTTCTTGACCAGGACTGGGTTGGCCAACCACTCTGGATGAAAGACTTCTTTGATGAAGCCAGCCGCGAGTAGTTTAGCTATCTCAGCCTTGATTTCGTTGCGTTGTTCTTGATCGAAGCGTCGTAATCACTGCCTCTTAGGCTTTGCGTCTTTCTGAACATTAAGGTTGTGCTCGGCAAGCTCCCTAGGAACACCAGGCATATCAGATGGTTTCCAAGCAAATATATCTTTATTAGCACGAAGGAACTTGACGAGCGCGTCTTCCTAGTTACAATCTAAACTAGCCCTGCCCCTACGAGGGCTGTTTTGGACGAGTCGCCCGTCTCAAGGTCTACAGTCTTGAGCTGCACTTCTTTAGAGGGCTTGAAACTCGTATGCGCAGGTTTCTTGGTGGGAACATCTGATTCTTGGTCTGTGGATTTCTTGGCCAAGGCGAGTACTTCCATCATCTGAGTTGGGACTTGAGCAGCCGCAGCAAACTCTACCGCCTCGACATCGCAGTCATGGGAAATCTTGAGGTCTCCCTTGAGGGAAAGGACTCCATTGGGAGCTGGCATCTTGAAGACGAGGTAGACATAATGTGGGATTGCCATGAACTTCGCGAGGGCTGGTCGCCCGAGAATCGCGTGGTATGAGGTCTCAAAATCTGCCACCTCAAACTTGATGTACTCGGTCCTGAAGTTGGCCGCCGTGCCAAAGGTGACTGGCAACGTGACTTGTCCTAAGGGAATTGCAGCTTTGCCTGGGACAATGCCGTAGAACGGAGATTCCATGGGCTTCAGGTACTTGGTGATGTCAAGCCCCATCTTTGTAAATGTTTTGGCAAAGATGATGTTGAGCCCGCTGTCTCCGTCGATGAGTACTTTGGTCAGTCTAGCTTGTGCCACGACTGGGTTCAGTACTAGGGGGTATTTGCCTGGATTGGCAAAATTGGTCCACTGGTCGGCCCTGGAGAAAGTAATGGGAATCTCAGACCACTTGAGATATGTGGGAGTAGCTGGTTCTATTGCCATGATCTCACGGAGAGATAGCTTCTTGGCGTGCTTTGACTGAGTAAGGCTTTCTCCACTGAACAATACTGCAGCAACGTTGTCCACTTGAGGGAAGCCATTGTCTTGGTCATCATTGTCACCGTCTTTCTTCTTGTTCGTTGGATTCTTTTTCTCAGGCAACTCCCGCTTGTCGAACTCTTTCTTGATGTGGTTACATTGAGCCATCGTGTGTTTGCCATGCGGATGATATGGGCAAGGGATATTCATGACTTTATCTAGGTCAGGGGTGCTTTTCTTCCGCGTGGAGCACTCAACTGTCGCGACCGTGTTGTCTGGCTTGCGCTTGTTGCGGTTGAAATCACGCCTGTTGTTGTTGTTACGGCGCTCGGGACTACTCTTGTCTTGGTTGTTGCCACCATTGGAGTTGTTGTCCTTGCGCTTGTCGAATCACTCGCGTTCTCGATCGTCTTGATCTGCCCAATCTGCAGCCATGCTCCTGAGTTCCGCAATGGTTTCTAGGCGTCGTCTTCCAAACTTGCGATGCAATTCACGTGCCCATAGACCGTCATGAAAACAGTCGATGATCTCTCTGTCTGACACGTCTACGATCGTGGCTCTTTTCTCGAAGAATCTCTTGATGTATTTGCGCAGGGTTTCGCCTTTCTCCTGCTTGCAAGATGCTAGAAAACTCAGTTCTGTATGGCTCGTTGGTACGTGGGTTAGCAGTGAACTTGCTCGTGATTTGTTCCCAGGTGTCGATGGATCCAGGGCGGAGGCCCTCGAGCCATGTCAGTGGAGCGGTATCCATCATGATTGGGAAGTATCTGACTTTGACGTCGTTGCTGCCGCCCGCCATGGTGATTGCCGTCGAGTAGACTCGCAACCATTATTCTGGGTCTTGTTTGCCTGTGAACTTCTCTATTCCAGTTGTCTTGAACTTCTGAGGCAACAGGACCTTCTTGATGCGGCTGGAGAAAGCTGGAAATCCATCATATTTGTCGGATGGAGATTGATGTCTTCTTCCGCGGTAGCCGTCGTCCTCGTCATCGTTTCGGTGGTTCGAGTGGTGGCTTGGGGAACCACTAGGTTCGGGGTCTTGATGACCTCAGCCGCCTTGATAGTTGCGGTCACGACCACGTGGGGGGCGGTCGCCATGGCCATCGTCGCCCGAGGGGTCATTGTCTGGCTGATTGTCTCTACCACGGCCGTGTGATCGACGATATCGATCACGATTGGTGTCGCGTGGCGGGTTCTATTCCCGGTTATGCGAAGGCTGCTCTTGATCAGCAGGGATTGGGCCATAGAGTTGTTCAAATTCAGCTCGTCGATGAATCTAAGAAGCTATGCGATTTGCTCTGCTGGCGTCGATTTGGGAGTGGGCATCTCGGTTGGCGTTGATCGTGTTACGGAGATCGCCAGCCGCAGGGTTGGTTCTGTTTCCTCCTTGGGGAGCCGGTGCAGTGCCTCGAATCACGATTTGCCCTGCATTTCCCTGTGGGGCACGGCTTGGGTGAGGGGATGATACTGAGCGGCTGCCTTGAGTTCTTTGGTCCGGAGTCCTCTGGACCATCCCTGGCCCACCTTCGGGTTGGGGCCGGGCCGCGTCAGGTAGAACGGGTTGATCCCCGACCATTTGGAAGTCATTATCGAGGTTTCGTTGAGGTAGACATAATGTGGGATTGCCATGAACTTCGCGAGGGCTGATCGCCCGAGAATCGCGTGGTATGAGGTCTCAAAATCTGCCACCTCAAACTTGATGTACTCGGTCCTGAAGTTGGCCGCCGTGCCAAAGGTTGCTTCACGTTCCTCGATCGCCGGGCTGTCCTCTGTTGATCAGTCTCATTGGGTATAGTCGGCTCTTCGTCGGAGATATCGCCCATAAGCTCTCGCTCGTATTGATCTCCTTGTCCTGGTGCGCCTGCCATGTAAACTTGCCTGCTTGGATCGCGCAGTTGTAGGCTCAAAGCACCAGAGAAGTTATCCCCCGTTGAGTCGGAAGAAGAGGTGATTGAGGCGGTCCTGCCGTCTTGATAGGGCAGATCCTCCAGTATTGCGGCACTTAGTCTCGACTCGTTGCCCCAACAGGAGTCGATAGGGATCGCGCCTGGCCAGTGAACAAGGAGTCCTCCTGGCTAGTTGGTCACGACAAGTCCTGAGGGGAGCCGAACGAGTGGTTGCTCGAGGGTAACGTCAGACTCGTAGTAAGTGATGCAGTTGAATCGTGCAACGTTGTCTGGGGAGTTGCTTAGTAAGAGCATGAAATCGTCTTCGTCTTCGTCCTCTGATGGTCCAGAGACCGACTCAGAGTCCTTACAACGATTCACGATCTGGCTAGACGATAAGCTTGTCTTGTCGCCCTGCTTCGCGTTGTACATCTGTTGATATACAGCCGCAGAGTTGGAGAGGCCGAACGGGAATCGATCTGGGTGGTTTTCCGATGGCATAGCCAGCTCGGAATCCCTGACTCTTTCCATGTTTGGAACAGAGTTGTACCCAGTCTTGACTTGGAGAGTCCCGTTCGGAGTTTGAGTCGTTGTCGAAGTCGAACTTGGTGTTGAAGTAGGGGTTGATGAACTCGTCGAGATCTTATTCTCGGCGAGGTCTTGACGCGGCTCCAGTGGAGACGCCGGCATCGAGTAGGGCCCCGGTCGATCTGCTAGGAACGACTCGAAACCGAGCTTGCCATCAGAGATGAAGGTCCATGAGCCGATGACGAACGTCGCGCCTTCCTCGATGCCGCTTGCTCTGAAAGTTGATCCCATCGCGCCTAATGTCGAACTTCTGCGAGATAGCCCCACGGTGGGCGCCAAGTGTCGACGAATTATGTCGAGCACGTCTAACTGGGGATACCCCAGGGAGTAGATTTGTGTGGGTCTCCTTGTCCTGGTGTGCCTGCCATGTAAACTTGCCCGAATTTAGACAGGTTCGGGCCGCGAATAGCGTAATACCCTACGTCCTGTGTGCTTGAATGTATTGCACGTGTGGTTGTCTGATCTCTTTTGGAGGGGTCCCTGCTCCACCTTATATAATCTGGAGGAGCAGAGTTACAAGTCGGTTACAATACCCTAGTCGTATACAACTTGGAGTATTACAACAGAATACTTTGGGGAGTCTCCTACAGGCATAATCTCAAGTGGTCAGTGGTGTGTTGTTGTATTGCTAATCTTAATGCATGTCATATAAAGGCACCGATTCATTGCACGTACATGTACAAAAAATAATAATTACGTAATCAAGCTAGATAAGTTTTGCGGGGATTAAACTCCATACTATGAAACTCCAATTAATGCTTAAATTTTCTTTTGTTGTACCGTAGATGTAATCAATTTGTATAAGTTATTACAATTAGTTTATCATAAGTTTACAAGATTACAATAACTTATACGGTGTAATTTAGTGTTAACTAGATCAAGTGTCAAACCTATCTTATTAGTAAAAAACCTATCCTGGTAAATTACATTTGTATAAGACTTGATCAATTTGTATACTTGTAATTAAATAACTAGATCAAGTCTTAACTTGTCGGGGACTGACCCAGGGGGTCCCCTAACCATCGGGGTAATCACCCTTGAAAAACGTCAACCACGGAAGGCCGAATCACCGGCAGCCCGAAAGGGCCACCAAGGCAGCGCGGCCCGCCACAGCCTATCACGGCCCAAAAACGACCGTCCAAGCTCGCCTGTCGAGGGGACCCAAGCAGCGACCCCCGTCTTCGCCTCGCTCGAGGGACCCGGACCCCCCGGATCAGGCGCAACGCAGACTCCGCCTCGCTCGAGGGCCGCGCGCGCCCTCAAACATGCGAGCCAACAGGCGAGCCAACTCCGCCTCGCTCGAGGGCCGTGCACCCCCTCGAGCGGGGACAACGGCATTTAATGCCCGCCCCATCGGGCGGGCGCCGAAGTCAAAAGGCGATCTCTCCCCACGCCACGCCGCTGACACCGCAGAGCTCGCTATTCCACCTGCTCCGGTCACTATGCGTCCTCACCGCCACTGTGCGGACGCATGCGGTGCTACGCAAGGCCCTGTGCAGACTTGCAGGCGTCATTCCGCACCACTATTCCCCCCGCTCCCGTCCTTTCCTCCCCCGACGAAGCCCTCGAATGGGTGTGAGGAACCCTCGAATGAATATATGAGCAGCGACCGAGCACAGGCTCCGATCGGGCGCGGCCCGATAGTGACGAACGACCGGGTCAAATCCGCCAACTCCCGGCCATTCCCCGGTAAGCCGGGCACGCCGCACACTGTGGTCAACAGCGACCCCCATGCCGGCCCCTGTGCCGCCAACTCTCGTCCTTCCCCACCTGCCACGCCCTCGAACCAGCCAGCGGCGGGCAGCTGGGCGCGGATTACGGTGGTGCCACCCCTCGAAAGCACTCCAGGACAAGCGCAGGGACGACCGTGACACCCGCGGAAGCCGGAGCTCGCCATAAATCCCCTGCCAGGGTCAAGGACGACCGCACGCCCAGCGCCATGCTCTCCAGTGCGCGCCTCTGTAGCACACGCAGTACTTGTACTTCTAAGCCCCTCCTCCCCTCTCTCCTTGGCCTATAAAAGGAGGAAGGGAGCGAGAGGCGGAGGGGGAGACGAACACGCACACGATCACCACCGCACACGATATTGGCACTCTGCCTCAATCACTTCCACACTCGTTTTCAGGGACTTGGAGACTCCTTCTCCTCTCCCATCTCGCTTGTAGCCCCCCACTGCAAGCACTCCGGTGCAAGATAGTACAGCGCCAAGAGCGCACTCTGCTGGACGTACGACCTCGCGGTCGGAACCAGGATAAACCCTTGTCTCACCGTGCTAGCTCTTGCATCAACCGTCAGGAGACGGGACACAGCGCATTCTGTGTGGCGCTGAGGATTGGCCGCCCAATCCCAGCACCCAGGCCTGGACTACTCCGGGCTTTGCAACCGCGAAGGCCTTACCACCTTCCAAGCCGTTGCGGACTTCTGCCTCACCTCTTCTGACGATTCCAGTGAGGGGGAATACGACCCCACGCGGGAATGCTTCGTCCTCGACGGCGAAGTAGAGTCCGTGGGAGAGTATAACACCCCGCCGTCCACGAGCCGCCCCGCACAGCCCTTCCGAGGGGCGTACACGCGTACACATAGCACCCTGCTTACACTTTCGTCCTCGCTTCGTGTAAAAGGGTTAACCCGAAGGTGCTATGGCTGGAAGACAAAGGCTTATAAGTTGCCTCCACCCTTGCTAAACTAGCAAGGTGGCACTAAACACGTGCATCCCGCACTCATGGGCCACTACTAGGCCATACAAACTGGGCCGGGTGTGACAGCCCAACGAGCAGCAGAATCAGGATGCAGGCCAAAATCAAGCTGGGCAGGCTGTTGATCTCCGGGCAAATGTACAGGAACGTTCCCCCTTGGCGCACGACCGTACGTCCAGTGCCGGCGCCATAGTCCATGCCGTATGCCCTACCCGGGCCATACGCGCCATGCGCCCTATGCCCGCACACTGACCCGTACGCGCAACCGCGAGGGTCGGCTCTGATACCATTTGTAACCCCCCGCCGTCCACGAGCCTCCCCGCACAGCCCTTCTGAGGGGCGTGCACGCGTACACATAGCGCCCTGCTTACACTTTCGTCCTCTCTTCGTGTAAAAGGGTTAACCCGAAGGTGCTATGGCTGGAAGACAAATGCTTATAACTTGCATCCACCCTTGCTCAACTAGCAATGTGGCACTAAACATGTGCATCCCGCACTAATGGGCCACTACCGGGCCATACAAACTAGGCCGTGTGTGACAGAGAGGATGAAGAAATGCGCGACGGGGCCGGGCACGACGAACCGCCACCAGCGCCCGCCGAGCCATCGGGCGAAGCCGCACTCGCGCAGGCACAGCTCGTGCAGGTACAAGAGCTGGAAGCCAGGCTCCGACAGGAGCGCCAGCAGGTACAGGAGCTGCGCGCAGCTCTGGAAGCCCGGCAGCCCGAGCTCGACGAACGTGCGCGGGCCGCCGGGCGCGTCGCCCAAGCGCGCATCATGAATGATGGCAACGACGCCAGCCCTGCCATGCCGCCACGGGCAAGCCAGAAGCTCGTCGCCGCAGTAACTCTGATTCGGGCCATGCCCGAACCATCGACGCCAGAGGCACGCGACATGCGGCGCCAGGTGCAGGCCCTTGTCGAAGAAGCGACTGTTCAACAGGCAGAAAGTTCCACCTCCCGCATGCGCCACCAGGCCAGTTCGAGAGCCGGAGGAAGCAAGCGGGATAAGGAACAGTCTGTCCATACCCCGCCGAGGGGCGCATGGACGCCCCACCGTCTAACGAACGACGGGAAGGCGCTCATGACCGACGACCACGAAACGAGGAGGTCCGCGAAGGACCGACTCGTGGACACACGAGGCGCCATCGACGATGGTGATGCGCGCAACGTCCTGAACAAGAAAAGGCAGGACGTGGCGCCTCCCCGCAGTAGGCACCCCCGACGAGGGGGTCGCTACGACAGCGAGGAGGACAAAAGCCCGACGCCGGAACTCCCGGGAACCCCTGTGTTCAGCCGGAAAATCCGTTCGGCCGCCATCCCGCCGCGCTTTCGTCAGCCGACCACCATTATCAAGTATTCGGGCGAGACAAAACCCGAGACGTGGCTCAACGACTACCGCCTGGCTTGCCAGTTGGGCGGGGCCACCGATGATTCTATGATCATCCGCAACCTTCCGCTTCATCTCGTGGACTCGGCGCGGACATGGCTCGAACACCTACCCGCGAACCAGATCCACGACTGGGACGACCTGGTCAGGATGTTCGTGGGTAACTTCTAGGGCACGTACGTGCGCCCCGGAAACTCCTGGGACCTGCGCGGGTGCCCGCAGGCGGCCGACGAACCGCTGAGAGATTTCATCCGCCGCTTCTCCAAGCGCTGCACCGAGCTACCGAGCGTGGGTGACTCCGAAATCATCCACGCCTTCCTCGAAGGCACAACCTGTCGGGAGCTGGTGCGCGAGCTGGGGCAAAACCATCCCACCAGCGTCAACGCGCTGTTCGACATCGCTACCAACTTCACCTCTGGGGAGGAGGCTGTTGGGGCAATTTTCGACGGCAAGACCAAGGGGAAGCGCGCGGAGGAGCTGCCCGCGGAGGGCGGCAAGTCCAAGGGAAAGGCAAAAAAGCAGAAACGAGGTGGCAAGGGCAAGAAGCCTCGGCAAGCCGCGCAGCAGCAGCAGCAGGGCGAGGACTCCGATGAGGCCCTCGTATTCGAGCGAGGCCACAAAGGCCCTCCAGGCGGATGAGGCTCGAGACATAGCGTTGCTTCACTCGGCACGCTACCAACAATCACTCCGGCGGTATCAAGCTCAGAAGGTGCAGCGTCGAGACCTCCATGAAGGGGACCTGGTGCTGAGGTTGCGCCGGGACAATCGAGAGCGCCACAAGCTCACTCCACCATGGGAAGGACCATTCATCATCACCAAAGTCCTCAAGCCTGGCACTTACAAGCTGGCAAACGAGAAGGGCGAGGTCTTCACCAACGCCTGGAACATCCAACAGCTACGTCGCTTCTATCCTTAAAACTCTCAACATTTCTTGTAAATACTTCATGTTCTTAGTTAACAACGATGAAAAGTTTGCGAAAAACATGGAAACATTGTTACTAACAGCATGAACAAGGGGGACTTGGTCCTATTCTCGACCTAGTCTCGATAGAGCCAAGCCCCCCTCGGGGGCTGCAGGGGTTTACCCCCCCTAATCGTCTCATTTTTAAAATTGTGCTAAAACTCAGAGCGCTTAGAAAGATGCGGGGCGCGAGCTAACTAAAGCTGGAGCCGGCTGAACCGTGAGACCGCCTACGCCCTCGAAGGAATACGGCATCTCCCCCTCCACTCCACGCCTTAATTACTCGCGGATTCGAAATACCCGGCCAAAATCTCTCCAAGCCAACAATAGCACAATAGAACAATGAAGCAAGTTCGAAGCACACAATCGAAATTCAAACTTAGTTTATGTACAGAGCTAGCCTCCTAAAAACTAAGATACACCTAGACCTCTAAGCCTGAACCTTTCAGGCTTTACCTTCCTGCGGGGGCGCGGGGGCCTCGGCGGCGGCAGACGAAGGAACCGATGCGAGGGCCCCAGGACCATCGTCATCACGGCGCACCGAGGCGATGGCCTCTTCAAGGGACGCCACGGCGTCCGCTTCGGGATCAGCCTCGGCTTCGAGGGAGGCCACGGCCTCAGACCCGATGTCGGCGCGCGCATCTTCATCCTCGCTAGGAAAAAGCTCGCGCCCGAACTTGGCGGCAAGCACCATGGCGCCATCCTCGGCACTGTCGTCAGCTTCGTCGAGGGCAGCAAGGGCGGCATCGTCGTCCAGATCTGCGTCGATAAAGTAGCCGCGCGCCACCGCCGCAAGGTCAATGGCGTAGTGGGTCGCCCACCTCTATCACCGGGGCGTCGTGCCCCGGCTCCACGTCCACCACCGAGGCGTCTTGCCCCGGCTCCATAACCACCATCGGGGGCGTTCCCCCCCGCTCCGTCTCCATCGGCCGAGAATCTTGTACTCCCGACACCGGCTCCTCCGGCATCGCTGCGGGCGTTGCTGCTGGACGCGGAGTCCCACGCGAACGCGATCCCCCGGCGTGAGGGGAATCCAACACCCCGACCTTCAACGCCTTCTTAGGCGCAAGGTTGGGGTTGGCCTTGGCAGCACCCCGAGCGCTGAATCAGAAAGGAAAAACGGAAATTACGAAGCAAAAAACCAAACGGGGATGGAAAATCACGAGAATAGCTCAAAGCGAGACTTACCAGACGCAGTCCTGCAAGGCCTGCAGGACAATCGAGAGCGCCACAAGCTCACTCCACCATGGGAAGGACCATTCATCATCGCCCGGCATCACTGCGGGCGTCGCTGCTGGGGCCCCCTATATGTGGACTCACGATCCCCCGGCATGAGGGGAATCCAACGCTCCGACCTTCAACGCCTTCTTAGGCGCGAGGTTGGGGTTGGCCTTGGTAGCACCCCGAGCACTGAGTCGGAAAGGAAAAACAGAAATTGCGAAGTAGAAAACCAAACGGGGATGAAAGATCATGAGAAAGGCTCAAAGCGAGGCTTACCGGACGCAGTCCTGCAAGGCCTGCAATTTCCGCTTCGAGTCGCCCGACGATGGAGCCCTCCTCGAACTCGAGGACCCCCTCAACCCGCTCGGGGGCTGCGAACCCCTCGAGCCCTCGGCATCCGATCTGCCG